>PVKP010007877.1:0-75155 GCA_004027715.1 Plecturocebus donacophilus
GGACCCACAGCACTATCTACATGTATAACATGATTCAATTTCTCATTCATTCACCATCACCCGGACCCACAGCACTATCTACATGTATAACATGATTCAATTTCTCATTCATTTACCATCACCCGGACCCACAGCACTATCTACATGTATAACATGATTCAATTTCTCATTCCTTTACCATCACCCGAACCCACAGCATTATTTACATGTATAACATGATTCAACTTCTCATTCCTTTACCATACCCAGACCCACAGCATTATTTACATGTATAACATGATTCAATTTCTCATTCATTTACCATCACTCAGACCCACAGCACTATCTACATGTATATAACATGATTCAATTTCTCATTCCTTTACCATCACCCGGACCCACAGCACTATTTACATGTATAACATGATTCAATTTCTCATTCATTCACCATCTCCCGGAACCACAGCACTATCTACATGTATAACATGATTCAATTTCTCATTCCTTTACCATCACCCGGACCCACAGCACTATTTACATGTATAACATGATTCAATTTCTCATTCATTCACCATCTCCCGGACATGTATATAACATGATTCAATTTCTCATTCCTTTACTATCACCCAGACCCACAGCACTATCTACATGTATAACATGATTCAATTTCTCATTCATTTACCATCACCCGGACCCACAGCACTATCTACATGTATAACATGATTCAATTTCTCATTCATTCACCATCACCCGGATCCACAGCACTATCTACATGTATAACATGATTCAATTTCTCATTCATTCACCATCACCCGGACCCACAGCACTATCTACATGTATAACATGATTCAATTTCTCATTCATTCACCATCACCCGGACCCACAGCACTATCTACATGTATATAGCATGATTCAATTTCTCATTCATTTACCATCACCCAGACCCACAGCACTATCTACATGTATAACATGATTCAATTTCTCATTCTTTTACATCCCCTAGCCCTTCCATCACTGCACCCACTGGAACTCATCATCACCCACTGGTTTCTTATCTTTAATCTCTTCAGGGAAAGTTTCCTTTACATCCTGGGCTCCAATGGGTTGCTCTTTCCAAAATCACATCTTTCTCATGGTCATTTAATGCTTCCCTGATATTTCTAATCCTTGCTTGGAATGCTTTCATGTTTAAATTCAATTTAAGAGATCTTCTTGAATTCTGAAGAACTCTTACCCCTCCTTTAAATACAGTCTTCCTTAATATATTTGCTCTCACATTATTATTCCATTCTCTTCCTTAGGGCTCTTTCTGTTTTACCATTAAATGTTGTTATTGAACCATGTAAGTCTTACATTTTCTGGGCTGTGCAGAAAACTTCTATATGTTAAATGAAATTAAATCTTCCTTGATGTCAGGGACTGTGATTTCTCTACAAGACCATTCGTTTGCTAGTCGTATACAGGAATCAATAAATAAGTAATTAAATAAGTATTTATGCATATATACACACTTAAGTACTGACTCAGTTAAGACCTGTGTAGCATTCACAATCTATTCATTCTTATCTACCTGTTAAGAAGTTTTGTTAAAGTAGATTATGTGAGTTATCACAGTGTTTTACTCTTTTTATTTTATAAATGATCAAACAGCAAAGAGTAAATCGTTTTCTTCAGACTGTAAATATCACAAATTTAAAAATCATGTTATTTTCTTTTCAAGTATAATATTTTTATGAGTAAGAAAACTCTTATTTTTTTCTTTCCTTTCTAGACATATATAATAAATAATATAATAAATAACAAAATCACAAGTGCATTTTCAAGAACTTAAGAAAAAAATCTGTAGGCTATTTAAAATGGTCCAAATTTCTGGATACATTCTAATATCCAAAATTATTTTGAAATAAAGATCTAAAGAAATTAGAAAAATTCTGATGCTTCACATTTATTAGTGATTACTCAAGAATCAACTCAATAAAACCTTGAAATACTTTAGATTTTTAACTTTACTTTATTTTTAACTTTTTTTAACTTTACTTCCTTGAAATACTTTAGATCAAGCCAACTTTTTAAAAACAGTATTTTACACAATACATGAAAATATCCAAAATAAGAGAAAGGCACAGTCTTTCTGTTTTCAAAATTTTCAGTTAAAATTTGTTTTAGACTATTGATAATTTGGTTATAAATGTAACTGCACATGTTTTGGAATTATTAGTAAATGAACATATTATATTAACATCATGTATAAAGGAATCAAGAATAAAATTTGTAAGTGTATTAATTCTATGTAATTAATAATGCTTTTTAATTAATAACCAACAATTACCACCTATAAGAAGTTTTTAACTTTATTTTTAACTTTTTTTAACTTTACTTCCTTGAAATACTTTAGATCAAGTCAACTTTTTTAAAACAGTATTTTACACAATACGTGAAAATATCCAAAATAAGAGAAAGGCACAGTCTTTTCACTTTCAAAATTTTCATTTAAAATTTGTTTTAGACTATTGATAATTTGGTTATAAATGTAACTGCACATGTTTTGGAATTATTAGTAAATGAGCATATTTATATTAACACAAAATATGTATAAAGGAATCAAGAATAAAATTTGTAAGTGTATTAATTCTATGTAATTAATAATGCTTTTTAATTAATAACAAAAAATTACCACCTATAAGAAACTGCCATCATAGGTAAAATATTAATCTATAATAAAGTACTATTCTTTTGTGAAATATGCCCAGTGTTATTCAGCTTTCAGAAAATAAAGAATTGGGAGGCTGAGGCGGGCGGATCACGAGGTCAAGAGATCGAGACCATCCTGACCAACACGGTGAAACCCTGTCTCTACTAAAAATACAAAAAAAGTAGCTGGGTGTGGTGGCACATGCCTGTGGTCCCAGCTACTCGGGAGGCTGAGGTGGGAGAATCGCTTGAACCCAGGAGGCGAAGGCTACAGTGAGCCGAGATTGTGCCACTGCACTCCAGCCTGGAGACAGAGCAATACTCCGTCTCAATAAATAAATAAATAAATATATAAAGGAATAGGAGAAGAAAATCTGTATTAAAATGTCACGCAATGACATTGCATAGCAAGTTTATGTTACCAACATGTTTATAAAAGTTAATGCTTACACCTCCTTTTAATTTGCTATAAGTTATTTAAATGCCTCCAAAGACTCTTAAAATAAAAATATTTGCAGTGGCTCATGCCTGTAATCTCAGCACGTTGGGTGGCTGAGGCAGGTGGATCGCTTGAGGCTGGGAGTTCTACACCAGCCTGGCCAACATGGTAAAACCCCATCCCTACTAAAAATACAAAAATTAGCCAGGCGTGGTGGCACATGCCTTAGTCCCAGTGACTTAGAGGCTGAGGCACAAGAATCTCTTCAACCCAGGAGGCCGAGGGTGCAGTGGGCCAAGATTGAGCCACTGTCCTCCAGCCTGGATGACAGAGTGAGAGATTCTGTCTTAAAAAATAAAATAAAATAAATTAAAAAAATAATTTTCTATCTCTTTTCGGTTTGTGGTTTAATATTATTTGATATTTCAAAGGTATTAAATAGAAATAACATCAAAAGAAACTCATATTTCAACCATATAAATTTATAATAACACAGTAAAAGTATCTAGTTAAATTTATAATCCATAAAGGATTTGAATAAATTTTGACAGTTTAAAATATTTGTTAAGCTAGGAGCTGATTCTTAATTGAGTCTCTCTAGCAAGTGTTAAGAAACATGAATAAAATAAAGGCATAAAGGGAATTTAGAAAAACTTATCTGTATTTGTTGAGTGAATAAGATAAGAAATAGGAGACAGTGTCATTTGTAACACTGCAGGGAAATTTTCTTAGTTATTGTATAAATCACGTGGAGGATGTTGATACCTTTCTCATCAGCAATGAGAAAAGACCCTGTTCTAGAGGGTAAAGAAAGAATTATCAAAGTATTTGGCTTGGTACTAAAGACCTTTGTCTGTGAGTAATAAAAGCAAAACTAAACCAAACTGGGAATACTCATAAATTCCTCATGACACAGTATATGTTGGCAGAGAAACAATCTGGCCATTTTTCTCTTTCTTTTGTTCCTATTCTTGTAGCTGCATAATTGAATCTGTAGCAAATCTAGTTCCATGTCATTTCTTTATATTAAGTAGGTTAAAAGCCATGTGTACAGATAAAAGCACTGGATAGCCTTTTAAAATACACAAACCCCTATATATTCTTTCAGAAAATGTGAAAGTAAATGTTATTAATACAGTAAGATTTAGACTCCTTCACTTTAATCTATATCATAAATTTTCAAGTCAGGCTTTGGAATAAAACTCACTTGTCTCGTATTCTCAAGCTATGTTATTTTCTAGAGGGAAACTAAAATTTTATGGCATCCATGTCAAATCAGGTTTACATAGCCCTGTACAAAACTCACAAACAATGCTAGACCAGAAGACCTCAGAAGTCTACCAAGGGGGTTTTCTAGGTGAAGCAACTTCCTAACTCTGCAGACCATACCTTCTTTACATGAAGAAGGGCATGATGTCCAGTCACTATATGGGGTCACAATACAGTCCTTCTTACAAGGAAGCAGACAAGGCCTGACAGTTTCAGGTCGAAGGCTTTCAGGACATCTACGAAAGCAAAAGGAAATTATTAGGCTTCAACAGTAAGGCAGAAAATCAGATAATTTAATTTCTCTAGAATTTTCACTGATAAAATTACAAAACAAATCATTCATCTGTATTATTTAACTTCCAGGACCCTTTCTTTCTGCTACAGGCAAGAACTATACAACTAAATTGATTGCTTCAAATTGGACCTCAATAAAGCTTCTCAAGGCAAGATGTGCAGATTTACAAATAGCAATGATGCTACTGAGAACCAAATATAACAACCATCCCTTATCCTCTTATAATAATCTCTCCATTAATAAATATTTATATGCTGATGTGTTTTATGAGAAATTTTGTGGAAATTTAAATGATGAATTTAAGGATCTAATTCTATAATGTATATTTTTATGACTATAATAGGCTTTTTGCCTATTATAAGTTTCCAGGTTATTCTACACTTTATTTTTACAAAATACATATTGCATAAAATAAATTTATAGTGGAGTATATTCTTTACACATTAGTCAAAATAGTGTATTAAGAACTACATATTTAATCATAAATAAGAAAATAAAAGTGTATTAATCAATCTGATAAGCAGTTTTTGCTTTATTCCTGGTTTTCTTAGTGTATCTATTTGTGTTTTCTTTTCCATTAGTCCCTGGTTTTGAATTATGGAATTTAATATTTTTTATGTTTTTATAAGCTACAGTATCTTTTTTTTGGAACAAAAATAGTAAATATAAATACAATAAAGGTAGTAAATCAGTAGTTTAAAGAAAAATGAAATACTGCATGCTTGACATAAATTGTGGTAAAATTATTGTTTTCAAAATAACAGCAAAAATGTATTATTTATTGAGAATACAAGACAAAGATAAGAATGAACAACACTTAAATGTCTAACTTCATATAAGCTTTCACTTCTTAAGAGATAATAGGAAGCTATGTACAGGTTTAAAACACACTGTATTATTCAAAATATACTTATTATATAATTTTTTACACGATCTTAGCCAAAAGGCTGAGAAGTAATAATTTTTAAATTTCCCAATTCTTCTCTGCATTTTCATGATCTGATGCTGCTAATGCTACAGGTCAAACGCTGATAATGAGCTTTAACATGAGAAAAAGATGTCACTTAGAAAACTAAAATATAGTAACATAATTCATATAACTAAAAGTAACAAGTAACTTAGATTCCAATTCCTACGAAATTCTTTTTTGAAGTCATATAAATCCTTGCCATGTAAGCTAACAGGCAATGAAGAAATAATCTAAACAACTAGTATAGTTCTTGCTAAAATAAACTGGCAAATCAGATTCTAAAATACTATATAAAAGATAATTCAAATATTTTGTAGTTCAAGATAAATTGTCTTTTGTCAAGTAAGTTAATCATGTTTTCAGAAGTGAACTATGACTGAAAAAATCAACATTAGTAATATATTTCTCATATTTTTTATAGTATTTTGCTGATATTTCATTTTTGACATATCTTGTGTTATAATTATTTATGTACATTTTCTTTCTCACACATAAATACTATGCTTTATTCAATTATATAGACCCATGCTCTCCTCTTCTACTTGAAAATCCTAGTGTATATCTGGAAGTGAATTTTAAAATATATAGAATCCAACATTTCAAAAATAATCTTTTTGATTTATCTTCAGCTGGAATTTTCCTAGTTTCTATGACTATTCAAAGTCATGGACAACAAAGAAATTTAGATCTGAATCATAGAATTGAATGTATTATTACAATTTAGATTGTAAATCACTAGAATTATAATTAAACTCCACATATAATTCAGTTAATTATTTTGGAACTATGAAAGTATTGGTCAATAATTATTATTGTCAGCACTTTTTTTTCAACACGGCGATTTCATAACTTTAACAATGACAGAGCGTTACTCAGCTGCATGCTCCTC
Source organism: Plecturocebus donacophilus (assembly GCA_004027715.1). Classification (NCBI taxonomy): domain Eukaryota; kingdom Metazoa; phylum Chordata; class Mammalia; order Primates; family Pitheciidae; genus Plecturocebus; species Plecturocebus donacophilus. The sequence goes on from PVKP010007877.1 coordinate 6,533, forward strand.
AGATATTAGCCCTGAATAAATCAATGGAATTTACAATGTTATCATTGACAACCTCCAAATATTCTGTTTTAGTTGAGAAACAGTCACAGCAAGATACTTGGCTGACTGTGGAGAACAAAATTACAACAACAAAGTTGTTAAATGAACACAAAAAGATAAATTATACAGCCTAGATGACATCCAATAAAATGAATTTGGACTTCCTTTGGCAAGGCAATTGATTCAGTCAACATGCTTCTTTTATCCTTTGTACTGTTTGTATTTAGTGTTTATGGTTTAAATCAAGGAATTGATTTTCCCCCAAATCTTATTCAAGGTCAAATTAAACAGATGTGATAGGAGCTGAAGTTTGTTACTGGGAGGATAGATAAGATCAATAATATTGATTTTACCATTGCACAGTAATCTGTTTTATTAAGAGAAGTTTAAAACAAATTTTCAATTTGCATTTTTTGGTTCAAATACCTAGTATTGGAAACTATTCACTGAATTTAACCTAGAATTTGGGAGAAGGACAATAATGTTTTCTTTTGAATTCACAGTATTTGCTTGATTTTCTAGAATTTTAAAGACAAAGTACATCCATTTGATTTAACAAGTCTATAGATGTATACAGGTCATTGAATGAAGGCTGCAAGGGCAAAGCACATTTTTAATGAATTATTGTGGTAGTATGATGTGGGGCTTCAGGATACCCTTCCCACTGATTTAATGCTGTTAATCCAGCAGGCTTTTTCACATATAGGCTTCTACATATGCATATCCATTACTTAGGAAAAATATTTTGTAGCTTGTAGAAGTGAGGAAAATGTCAACAGCAACATCTGGAAGATGATTAACCATGGGACAGGAACAGAATGAGCCAACTGATAGAAGCTCAGCACAGTAACCCTCATCCTGCGCCACAGCAGGTTGGGTCTGTGCCTGGGTAGTGAATACCTTTATTCTTATTCCAGCAAGACTCAGAAGCCTCCAGGACTTCAGACTTCTGCTCTTGTTACCACTTTTGATTTTAAAACACTGCACATTAATTTCCTGAGATTCATCACCACTTTAGCATACTTCCTATTAAAATACTGGTTTGAGGCTACCTATTAAACATGTGAAACTGTCTTTTAATTTATTCAAATCACTGGCATGTTTTCCGTTTCCTAATTTCAAGCAATATAAATAAATAAATGGTGGGGCAAAATATCCCTAAGGTCTGGAACCCTGGCCAGATAAAAACATCTCATAATAGGATTCTTATTTATCTCCCTGGAGTTTTTCATACATAAGAAACATTTTCGTCTTCCTGGAACACTAAGGAGTAGCTAACATTCTTAAGAAAAAAAGAACAATTTCTAACACTTACTGAGTGCTTAGATTACGTTAAATTTTTCATTAAATCCTTTCAAAAGACTTTGAAAACTTTTGGCCAGAATAAGTTAGGTAGCATGCTGAAGATTACACACAATATTTTACCACTTGGCTGAGTATTCAGAAAATATGAGGCTTTTAAACTCATGCAAAAATTGACTTGTTTACCATTTCATATCTCACATGGCTAAGGTGATTTGAATTTTTTTAAAGTATGCTGTCTTAGATTTGAAAAATAAAGAGGTTTTTCCCCTTAAATTTTTTTAGGGTAGAATTATTAATTTTCCCTGTGCATCGAATAGCTCAACTATGCCACTGTTTTTGTTTATACTTCTCACAAGGCATATATAATATGCCAACTCTCTGGTTCTTTGTTCTCCCCTCCAGCAAAGTGTTTGCCTTGTTATTACAGCACTCATATCCACCCTTAGAAACTGATAGTTTTTCTACTTATAATAACACCCATCCTATTCCAAGTCTCTGTCTTGAAAATAAATGGTTTTTATTTTAACCATTGAAAGATAGAGTAAGTATGCTTCAGTATTTTTGATATAGTGTTTTTTAGGGGAAATGAAAGGCAGATCATACAAGGCTTCTACCCAATTAAACTAGATTGGGCAGCCTCCATAGCCTACGGGTATATAGGAGGTCATAGATGACCTACACTGCCAGGACTTACTACACTGTCATTATTGATCAGCCAGGCTTACAGCAAGCACTTCTTTCATTGCCTCACTAGCTTAATAAAAGCAGAAAGTGCTACCATAAAACAGAAAGTAGGTACCAGATAGAAAGATTTCTATGGAATTTATGGCTCCCCAGTACAAAACTCAAAACTGTTATAGTTTTATCAGCGGCTGACTTTCAAAACAAACAAATCTTACTCTTGAGGACAGGTATGACAAGCATCAAAATGCTCCATTTCATGAAGCCAGTGGAGCCTGAGCCAATCCTCTGCACAGTTGGCTACAGGATTTACTGTTGTCATTCTAAAGCTCTTACTTTTTGGGTCCCACTTGGCCCACATTGACTCGCACACAGATGACTTTTCTCGTCTGCATGCCGACAGAGCAGGAGACCTCCCCGTTCCAAGTCGTAGTTGTGTTGAAGGACGATACGGAGGTGTCCTCAACGCACTGGCCCCAAGGACCAGTTTGCCAGTGGTACACAGTGCAAGGATGCTCATTACAGCTTCGCACTTCCTGCAAAGCACTGCTATTTGGACAGTGAATTCCACCTAAAAAAATGGACAATGATAGCAGATTAGATATGGTGCCAGCAGGAATCTGACCATTTTCCGTTCTTTGGAATTAACATGGCTGACAACAAGATCTGCCACTTATTTAGCACACAGCCTGTGACCTGCACACTGATAGGGAAGCAAAATTATGTGTTAATTTGACCTCAGTGACACAGTCTGGCTTAAAATATAAACTCTGTGGTTACATGATACTTGCTTTAGGGGGTTATGGAAGACCTTAAAGAAAGAGGCCATTGTTCTCCAGAGAAAGGGAAAATGAGGTACAAATGAGGCCCATGTCATTGCTGACCAGGAGAAACATGGCTTTTGAGACTTTGTGGACGGAGAAAACCAAGTATATTTTCAGATGTTATTCCCCAAGTTGAAAGTCTTAGTCACAGGTTTTGAAATGTTGCTTAATTTAATGTATTAGGTTTCAGGGTGATTAGAATGGGGATATTAACAGTGAATGATACATTATGATGCTCCAGAGCATTACTGGGAAGGCCACTGAGTAACGATAGCATCATATATCTTCAAGTGTAAGTTGCATTGACTGTGCAATCCACCATCATTTTACGTGTCCCAAAGTAAAAGAAATGGCTGCAAATTAAAATATGCTCTCCGATAAACTCTAATTTATATTTTGCACTTATTGAAATAGCATTTTATGATTTAATTATATAGCTTTTAATATTTCTCTTTTGCATACATTTAAAGGAAAGGTATTTCTAAAACTTATTTACATTCAGAATCCAAATCTTTCAAGTCAGTTTTTAATTCACACCCTTTGAAGTCTGTGTTCTTATCGTACACAGTATCAGCTTCTATGATGTCAAAAATGCTGATGTAGGGCTTCGTAAAAAAGAGTTCTTTTTTGTCTCCAGAATTTTCTTCCAGAATACCGATACTCATATCTAGGTTTTGATGTTGTAGCACATTTAATTGTCCCAGAAGGTATCAGTGAAATTTTTAAGCAGGCAGCTGGGATTTATTTTCTTTCCTCAAATGGTCCTAGCAGTTTTTGTCTGCTTTGTTGCAGAAGCATCGTGGAATTGCTCCACCAGGAATAACAACAATTTCACATGTACAAGAAATGATAACTGCACCATAACTGTTGCTTGGCCACAGAGGTTTTAAAATGCATCCAATGTGAGATGCCATTATTCCAGAGACGTCAATGGGTAAAACAGATGCACTTGTTATCAACAGTATATGGTTAAGAGTTATTCTTGACTTTTAAAAAATGTGATGCCCCATTATAAGTACTTTGTAGGTGGCATTTTATGTTCAAAACTGTTCTATGAGTGAATCCAAACAGCTTTAATGATGTGATCATAGTGACAATGGAATTTATGGAGGTCAATTTGTTACCTCCGTGCTATTTCTGATGACAATTATGAAAACACAAATTCTTACATTGTTAAAAGCAGGGTATTGGAAGAATTTATTGCTCACTTTATTGACAGTTTCATCTATCGGAACTTATGCAGCCTCTGAATTTCATCTTAGAATATAAAAGAACTGGTTGTAAATGTGGAATAGTGGGAACCCTGAGTACTCATCACAAACATTAGCAATATAGTAAATAGAAGAAATGCTGAATGTAATAAGAGATGGATTTTAAATCTTAGGAAAGCAGGCTTCAAAAAGTTAAAAATAAAGAACAAAAGGCCATTCAGTAGCTAGGGATCCTAACATGGAAAATGGCTCAAGAAGTGAAATTTGGATGAAAATCAAACATAAAGCCAGGGGCCACACCTGAGCTGATCTTCCAGTATCACTTCACTTATGATTAAAGACATGACTTTATTCAGCAAATAAGTCAGTAAAAAGTTTATGCGAGAGCTCAACTACAATTTAGAATCATTTATGCAGTGTTGAATGTTGGTTCAACCTCAGAATAACCCGCATCAAACAGCATTTCATTAATGATCTCTGCTTCATGATGGTGGAAACATCTGTCACAGTTCATATCCTATCCTCTGTCACACAGCTCTGCGACCCTGTAAGCCTCTGCAAAGAAGTTTAGGATTTGAATAGAAATGAATCCTAAAACATACTAATTGGGCTGGGTAGATAAATGAGCTCTCCGATTACCCATTCTTCAAAGATTTATCCAATCTTAACTCTCAGACAAGTTAATTATAAACACAATATATATGTAAATTTATATATAATTATTTTAATAATGTCTTTGTTATTTAATAGTAAAAGTACTGATCTTCCACAAAGAATATGCTTCTTGACTTACTTTATTTTCTTTGTGAGTAATAACTATGCTGTTTAAAATGTGATCTTAAAACTTCAAATTGTTTTTGGCATTGCAATGGATTGGTTGGCTTTGGAATAAAATAAGAACAAATCTTCTAGAACATCAGCATAACATGTTGAGAAACTGCGAGATAGCAGTTAAGTTTACAGACATAAAGGTATTTATTTGCTTGCCCCACTACACATTAAAGCTACATCAGCAGTTTTGGTCTGATGTCAGGATGCTTGCACAGATAAGCCCCAGTGTGGTCTTAATTATAAGGAGAAGATGGCAATTTTGAAAGTATGGTTTGTAGTAATTAGTCATTGCAGCATCATCATGTTGTTTGGGGAATAAATTTATGGTAGAAAAGTTGATAGGTATAATACTGAATTTATCTATTATTTACAGAAAGATGTAATTTGAGGCTTCTGGGAATATTTCCACAGTATTTGGGAAATTATAAAATGTGATTTATGACAAAATTAGTAATAATTTAAAAAATCATCTTAAATAGAAAGATATATATCATATTAATACCACTATTGAGATTTTCTATTGTTCCATTAAAGGGAATAATGTTATAAGACTTTGAAAAATTCTGCTATGTAAATAAATCCTATGGTCATATAAAAATATCAGCTATTATGTGAAACTTCTTAGAAATGAAAAAGTGACTTTTCTTCCCCACATCATGTTCATAAAAGCTTTGTTAGGAGGCAGTTGCACAGAGCTATGGTGTTTCCGGTTCTGGCATTTATGTCCTTACAATTTAGATGATAATTTTTTTAAAAAAAGAATCTTGTTTAAAACAATAATTAAATGCACATTCAATGTTTATGTGAGATGCTTCAAGAAATACCTAGAGGGATTAGAAACAGTTCCTGCTACTCCCAAGGATCTTATAATGTAGTGGAAAAAAGTGGTAGGGGAGCTAAGACAAGCACACAAATGAGTCTAATTCTAGATAGAATGAAGTAATTATATTGTGGGGTATTTAGTATAACTGGGATTCAAAGAGTACAATTTCACTACTTTTTGAGTCTGAAAAATGTCTCAGACTGAAAGAGGCACTGAGAAAGTTTTGAAGGGTAGGATTTTAACAAGCAGAATTCTGGGAAGGGTCAGAAGGAAAAGAGAATAATATCTAAGTAGAAAAATAAATAAACAGAAGCAAAGGCATGCAGGCAGGTGTGACCTTGGGCATTAACACTATTGACGTAGTCAGTTGGAGTGTAGAGTTCACATCAGAAAATAATTGGCAACAAAAATAAGAAAGTGGACAGGGCTTATGTTATGAAGAAGCTATTAGTGTGAATAGCAGGATTATCATAGTACTACAAATTATACTTTTAAGGTGCTTCTAACTTTTCCTGCTATTACAGCCTGAATTCCTTTTACAGCAGACCACTGCTGGGTGAAAAGTGCATTGGCAAGCATATGCTTTGGGGGTACTGAATTGGAACAGCATTAGCTGTGGGGCACCTCAGGAGATTCTGCTGCAGCATAGCCCCATCCCCCAGTTTTTCTTTGCAGAAACAAGCAGAAGACTGTCTACCATGCAGCCTGCATAAATCCTGTGTGGTGGTCAAGTAGTGAAAGATTGAAGCAGAATTCTGTTCTCAAGGTCAATAGTGGGAGAATGGGGAAGTGATAGTATTAACTTAGAACTCAGAGTTATAAGTATATATATACATACACATGTAATGAATCCTGTATTCTTCAATTTTTTTCTAGGGAATATGGGTACTACATGGTTACTATAATTAAAATCATTTAGCTGTAAAAACTGAATAAGTTAAAATAAAAATATACATCTCAATGATTTTTTCATTGTAAAATATGACTTTTAAAGACTATTATTTGAGAAAAAATGACAATTTATTTCAATATGCATCTATCCTCAGCTTTATAAGACAGGTGTAAAGACATTAATATTTGGTTGATGATGTTCTATCAGATTATTTTGAACTTAACAAAAATAAATATTCTTTCCTTTTTTTTTGCTTTGTAAGAATAATTAACTATATCATGAAAATTAACAGAAATTGTTATACCCAGTGGGAAACATTTTAAAAAATCACCTTTTCCTTTTTAAATGAAGTTTGTTAGGATCTACAATACAGGTTCAAAAAACCGAGAAAGCTAAAAATCTAACATTAATTTTAAATTTTTTGTTCAAATTCAACGTACTACTCTTTATATTTAAAAATATGCCAGAAGTAAGTATTAAAAGGTTGCCTACATTTAGAATTTTCTAACCTAACTTTAAAATATCTTTTGAGACAAACACTACAGTTTATACAATATTTATATCTTAAAGTAAGAATATTAAAAAGTGAAATGCCAACTTTATTTAACCAGATGTCAAGCCTCTGGAAGAAACACACATACACACACACACACACACACACACACAATTTTTTTTAAGTGTAAAGAACTAATTTTACCTTCTCCAGTAGGTTAACTATCATCAGTTGCCAGTACTTGTGATCTGGTTTCCAAATGACGTTTCAATAATTAGCGTTTTATGACAATATTTGTGTATTGAAGATAATAGGTTATATGTTACTCAAGATCATATAGAAAGTGCCAGGATCTTTCCCGCTTTGTTCTGCTCCTTAACACTCATTGCTAACATGCTCTATGTATGATTAGTTGTTGACTGTCTTGCCCCATTTGAAGGGGTCAGTAAGGTCAGGGATTTCAATGTTTCTTCATGGCTGTATCTTCAGCACCTTAAACAGTGCCTGGCTCATAGTGGGTGCTCAATAGCTGCTTGTTGGTTGAATTAAGGAATGAATAAAAATAAAGGTGAGGGGAGGATCCAAGATGGCCAAATAGGAACAGCTCTGGAGTGCAGTTCCCAGCGAGAACAGCGCAGAGGGTGAGTGCTCACCACAATTCCAAATAAGTTTTCAGCGCCCACAGATGAGAAGATTCCTGGGCTGAAAAGCGCCACAGTGCAGCGGTTTCAGTTGGTGCCAGGTGGGTGCACAGAAACTCACACAAGTCTGGGCGGCATTTCGAATGGCGTTTGGAATGCCTGGGAGACAGAGCTACCCATTCAACTGAAAGGGAGGGGGCTGAGACACAGAGCCCGGCAATCTGGCTCAGCAGGTACCACCCCCACAAAACAAGCAATCTGAAATGCTCTGGATTGTGAGTTTCACAGCAAGTGCAGCTGGACCCAGGACTGTTCAGCTCAGTGACGGGAAGGGCATCCCTGACTACTGAGGCAGTCCACCACTACCAAAGTAGTTCACACAACTGCTGGGCAGAGCCTGCGGCAGCTCAGCAACACCTCTGCTGGCAGACCGTGACTAGACTACTCCATGTGGGGCAGGGCATCTGTGAAAAAAGGCAGCAGAATGAAAGGAACTTACAAATAAAGCCGACTTTCCTAGGACAGAGCACCTAGGAAAAGAGGCAGTTATGAGTTCAGCTGCAGCAGACTTAAGGTACCTGCCCAGCAACTCTGCATGGAACGATGGAGCTCCCAGCACAGCATTTGAGCTCCTATAGGGACAGACTGTCTCCTCAAGCAACTCCCCAACCTCCACATACCCAAGGAGACATCTCATAAAGGAGAGCTCAGGCCGACATCTGCCAGGTACCCTTCTGGGATGAAGATAGCTGAGGAAGAAACCGGCGGCAACCTTTCTGTTCTGCAGTCCCCTGCAGGAGATCCCCAGGTGAGTGGGGTCTGGAGTGGACCTCCAGCAGTCCTGCGGCAGAGGGGCCTGACTGTCAGAAGGAAAACTAAGAAACAGCTTCAGCATCAACAAAAAGGACGTTCACTCAGAGATCCCATCTGAAAGTCACCAACTACAAACACCACGGGTAGATAAAATCACTAATATGGGAAGAAACCAGTGCAAAAAGGAAGAAAACACCAAAAACCAGGACGCCTCTCCTCCTCTAAGGGATTATAGCTCCTCACCAGCTGGGAATCAAAGATGGATGGCGAATAAATCTAATGAATTGACAAAAACAGGCTTCAGAAGGTGGGTAATAACAAACTTCTCAGAGCTAAAAGAACATGTGCTAACCCAATGCAAAGAAACTAAGAATGTAGAAAAAAGGTTAGATGAGATGCTAACTAGAATAAACAGCTTAGAGAAGAATATAAACCACCTGATGGAGTTGAAAAACAGCATGAGAACTTTGCAAAACATACACAAGTTTCAATAGCCAAATCAACCAAGCAGAAGAAAGGATATCAGAGATTGAAGATCAACTCAATGAAATAAAATGAGAAGGCAAGAACAGAGAAAAAAGAGTGAAAAGAATTGAACAAAGCCTCCAAGAAATATGGGATTATGTGAAAAGACCTAATCTACGTTTGATATGTGTACCTGAATGTAACGGAGAGAACGAATCCAAGCTGGAAAACACTCCTTAGGATATTATCCAAGAGAACTTCCCCAGCCTAGCAAGGCAGGCCAATATTCAAGTCCAGGAAATACAGAGAACACCACAAATATATTCCTCAAGAAGAGCAACCTCAAGGTGCATAATCATCAGATTTACCAGGGCTGAAAGGAAGGAAAAAATGCTAAGGGCAGCCAGAGAGAAAGATCAGGTTACCCACAAAGGGAAGCCCATCAGACTCATAGAGTATCTCTCAGCAGAAACCCTACAAGCCAGAAGAGAGTGGGGGCCAATATTCAACATCCTTAAAGAAAAGATCTTTCAACCTAGAATTTCATATCCAGCCAAACTAAACTTCATAAGCGAAGGAGAAAGAAAATCCTTTATGGACAAGTAATTGCTGAGAGATTTTTGTCACCACCAGGCCTGCCTTACAAGAGCTCCTGAAAGCAGCACTAAATAAGGAAAGGAACAACTAGTATCAGCCACTCCAAAAACGTACCTAATGGTAAAGACCATCGAAATAACGAAGAAAATGTGTCAACTAATGGGGAAAACATCCAGCTAGCATCAAAATGGTAGGATCAAATTCACACATAACAATATTAACCTTAAATGTAAATGGACTAAATGCCCCAATCAAAAGACACAGACTGGCAAATTGAATAAAAAGTGAAAACCCATTGGTGTGCTGTATTCAGGAAACCCATCTCATGTGCAAGGACATACATAGGCGTAAAATAAAGGGATGGAGGAAGATTTATCAAGGAAATGGAGGGCAAAAAAAAAGCAGGAGTTGCAATCCTAGTCTCTGATAAAACAGACTCTAAACCAACAAAGATCAAAAGAGACAAAGAAGGGCATTACATAATGGAAAAAGGATCAATGCATCAAGAAGAACTAATGATCCTAAATATATACATACCCTATACAGGAGCACCCAGGTGCATAAAGCAAGTTTTTAATGACCTACAAAGATGCTTAATCTCCCACACAATAATAGTGGGAGACTTTAACACTCCACTGTCAATATTAGGTAGATGAATGACACAGAAAATTAACAAGCATATCCAGGACTTGAACTCAGATCTGGACCCAGTAGACCTAATAGACATCTACAGAAATCTCCACCCCAAATCAACAGAATATACATTCTTCTCAAGACCGCATGGCACTTACTCTAAAATTGACCACATAATTGGAAGCAAATCACTTTTCAGCCAATGCAAAAGAACAGAAATCTGTTTAACAAAGTCTCTCAGACCACAGTGCAATCAAATTAGAACTCAGAATTCAGAAACTAACTCAGTACCACACAACTTCATGGAAAATGAACAACTGGCTCCTGAATTTTGACTGGATAAACAATGAAATGAAGGCAGAAATAAAGATGTTCTTTGAAACCAATGAGAACAAAGACACAACATACCAGAATCTCTGGGACACATTTAAAGCAGTGTCTAGAGGAAAATTTATAGCAATAAATGCCCACATGAGAAGCGAGGAAAATCCACACTCTATCATCAAAATTGAAAGAGCTAGAGGAGCAAGATAAAAAGAAACTCAAAAGTTAGCAGAAGACAAGAAAAACTAAGATCAGAGGAGAACTGAAGGAGATAGAGACAAAGAAATCCTTCAAAAAATTAATAAATCTAGGAGCTGGTTTTTTGAAAAGATCAACAAAATAGACCACTAGCCAGATTAATAAAAAAGAAAAGAGAGAAGAATGAAAGAGATGCAATAAAAAATGATAAAGGGGACATCACCACAGACTCCACAGAAATACAAACTACCATCAGAGATTATTACAAACAATTCTATTCACATAAACCAGTATACCTGGAAGAAATGGATAAATTCCTGGACACTTGCACCCTCCCAAGCCTAAACCAGGAAGAAGCTGAAACCTTGAACAGACCAATAACAAGGGCTGAAGTTGAGGCAGCAATTAATAGCCTACCAACCAAAAAAAGGCCAGGTCCAGGTGGGTCCACAGCTGAATTCTACCATACATACAAAGAGGAGCTGGTACCACTCCTTCTGAAACTATTCCAAACAATCCAGAAAGAGAGAATCTTTCCCAAATTATTTTATGAGACCAACATCATCCTGATACCAAAACCCAGCAGAGACTCAACAAGAAAAAAACTTCAGGCCAATATCCATGATGAACATAGATGCAAAAATATTCAATAAACTACTAGCAAACTGACTGCAACAGTATATCAAGAAGCTTATCCATCACGATCAAGTAGGCTTCATTCTGGGAATGCAAGGCTCATTCAACATATGCAAGTCTATAAACGTAATCCACCACATAAACAGAACCAAAGACAAAAACCACATGATTATCTCAACAGATGCAGAGAAGGCCTTCGACAAAATTCAACAGACCTTTATGCTAAAACCTCTCAATAAACTAGATATCTAAGGAACATATCAGAAAATAATAAAAGCTGTTTATGATAAACCTACAGCCAATATCATATGGAATGGGCAAAAACTGGAAGCATTCCCTTCAAAATCTGGCACTACACAAGGATGCCCTCTGTCACCACTCCTATTCAATATAGTATTGGAAATTCTAGCCAGAGCAATTAGGGAAGAAAAAAAAAAATAAAGAGTATTCAATTAGGAAAAGAGGAAGTCAAATTGTCTCTATTTGCAGAGGACATGATTGTATATTTAGAAGACCCTATCATCTTAGCCCAAAATCTCCTGAAATTGATAAGCAACGTCAGCAAGGTCTCAGGATACAAAATCAATGTGCAGAAATCACAAGTATTTCTAAACACCAATAACTAATAGCCAAATCAAGAGTGAACTCCCATTCACAATTGCTACAAAGAGAATAAAATATCTAGGAATACAGCTAACAAAGGATGTAAAGGACCTCTTCAAGGAGAACTACAAACCACTGCTCAAGGAAATAAGAGAGGACACAAACAAATGGAGATACATTCCATGCTCATGGTTAGGAAGAATCGATAACGTGGCCATACTGCCCAAAGTAACTTATAGATTCAATGCTATCCCCATCAAGCTACCAATGACCTTCTTCACAGAACTAGAAAAAAAACACCTTAAACTTCATATGGAGCCAAAAGAGAGCCCGCATAGCCAAGACAATCCTAAGGAAAAAGAATAAAGCCAGAGGCATCACGCTACCTGATTTAAAAGCTACAGTCATCAAAACAGCATGATACTGGTACCAAAACAGAGATATAGACGAATGGAACAGAACAGAGGCCTTGGAGGCAATGCCACACATCTACAACCATCTGATCTTTGACAAACCTGACAAAAGCAAGCAATGGGGAAAGAATTCCCTGTTTAATAAATGTGTTGGGAAAATTGGCTAGCAGTGTGCAGAAAGCAGAAACTGGACCCCTTCCTGACACCTTACACTAAAATTAACTCCAGATGGATTAAAGACTTAAACACAAGACCTAACACCATAAAAACCCTAGAAGAAAACCTAGACAATACCATTCAGGACATAGGCATAGGCAAGGACTTCATGACTAAAACACCAAAAGCACTGGCAACAAAAGCCAAAATAGACAAATGGGATCTAATCAAACTCCAGAGCGTTTGCAGAGTAAAAGAAACAATCATTAGAGTGAACTGGCAACCAAGAGAATGGGAAAAATTTTTTGCAGTCTACCCCTCTGACAAAGGGCTCATATCCAGAATCTACAAAGAACTAAAACAGATTTACAAGAAAAAAACAAACTCATCCAAAAGTGGGAGAAGGATATGAACAGACGCTTTTCTAAAGAAGACATATATGAGGCCAACAAACATAGGAAAAAATGCTCATCATCGATTATTAGAGAAATGCAAATCAAAACCACATTGAGATACTTTCACATGCCAGTTAGAATGGCAATTTTTAAACAACCTGGAGACAACAGATTCTGAGAGGATGTGGAGAAATAGGAACACTTTTACACTGTTGGTGGGAGTGTAAACTAGTTCAAAAATTGTGGAAGACAGTGTGGCGATTCAAGGACCTAGAAATCGAAATTCCATTTGACCCAGCAATCCCATTGCTGGGTATATACCCAAAGGATTATAAATCATTCTGTTATAAAGAGACATGCACATGTATGTTCATTGTGGCACTGTTTACAATAGTAAAGACCTAGAACCAACCCAAATGTCCATCAATGATAGACTGGATAAAGAAAATGTGGCACATATACACCATGGAATACTATGTAGCCATAAAAAATGATAAGTTTGTGTCCTTCATAGGGACATGGATGAGTCTGGAAACCATTATTCTCAGCAAACTGACACAAGAACAGAAAATCAAAGACCACATGGCATCACTCATAGGTGTGTGTTGAACAATCAGAACACATGGACACAGGGAGGGGAGCATCACACACTGAGGTCTCTTTGGAGGGGCCAAGGGAGGGACAGTGAGGGCGTTGGGAGGTTGGGGAGGGATAACATGGGGAGAAATGCCAAATGTAGGTGATGGGGGGATGCAGGCAGCAAACCACATTGCCATGTGTTCCTATGCAACAATCCTGTATGATCTGCACACGTATCCCAGAACCTAAAGTACAATAAAAAAAAAAAAGTGCCAGGCACGGTGGCTCATGCCTGTAATCCCAGCACTTTGGGAGGCTGAGGTGGGCGGGATACCTGAGCTCAGGAGTTTGAGACCACCCTGGGCAACATGGTGAAACCCTGTCTCTACTAAAATACAAAAAATTAGCTGGGCATGAAGGTACCCCTGTAATCCCAGCTACCTGGGAGGCTGAGGCTGGAGAATCACTTGGGGGAGGTAGAAATTGCAGTTAGCCAAGATAGGGCCACTGCACTCTAGCCTGGATAACACAGTGAGACTCCATCTCAAAAAAAGAAAGACTGTGTAGAAAGCAATTATATACAAATTTGTTTTCTTTTCTTTTCATGTTTAATTTTAAACCAATCTCAAAATTACAGTGAAATTAAAAGTATGATATAAATAACTTTCTTTTCCTGGACTATTTGGAAAAAGATGACATAATGTCCATCACCCTAAGTATGTTAGTGTGTGTTTCCTATGATCAAGAGCATTCTCTTATACATAAGCAATTCAGTATTCAAAATCTGAAAATCACAATACAAACACTGATAAGTTATTACCATTGAATCCTCAGACCCCATTTAAGTTTGCCAACTGTCCCAAGATGTCCTTTATAGCACAGTGAGTTAGTTCAGAATCAAGCTTTACATTTAGATGTCACACTTTGTTAGTCTCCTTAAATCTCGAACAGTTCTTCAATCGTTCCTTCATTTTCATGTTTAGACACTCTGGAAGATTAAAGATTATTTTGTACAATGTCTTTGAATTAGAGTTTATCTGATGTTCCCTCATGATTAGATTCTATATATGCATATTTGATAGGGTTCTCATTATATATCACACTGGAGACACAAGATTTCGAATTGCTCCATTATCGATGATGGTAACTTTGGTCACTAGATTAGAGATGTGTGTCAGACTTCTCTATTAGGTAAATACTTGAGACTGTGTAAATACAATGCTTTTCATGGGATTCAATTTATTCCTTTATTTATAATATAAAGTGTGGATCCATGGTTTCCTATTCGATGGTCTGTATTATTTTGTTTGTTATTAAAATTGTTTGCATATGTGGTCAGTGGGAGAACATTTAAGTTGGCTTCTGTGGCCTTCTGACGATTCTCTACTTTCTACCTCAAGATCCTCTTGGCCTATCTTGTACTGCTTCTATCCCAGCTGTGGAATCAGCCATTTCTCAAAGAAGCCTTTGTTCCTTTACTAGAGAATAGTATTAGAAACCAAAAATCTGACTGCTGCATGTACTTACTGCTGTTGGGGTCTTGCTGCTTTCAGGTCTTTTCAGTGAATGAGGCTAATATATGTATATATGTATATAATATGTACACATCTATATTCATATACTTTCATTGATATTTATTCTATATTTATCTTTACAAACTGAACACAAGTTTACATTAATAAATTAATATTAGTAACATCCAATTCCAGTGCTGTACCACAGAGTGTACTAGTTTTCTTTCCTAACATATTTGCAACTCTCTTCTCCAGAAATAAAAAAACCTGACTCTTATGATGTTAAATACATGTACTTATTTTGTCAATTTCCTCTCACTCCACACTCCATCTCCCATTGTCATCTCCATTGCTATACACACAACATATCTTCATCACGCTGCTCATGATCTGACATCCTGCATGAAGTCACCCATATGACAGAAACCCTCCTCAACTGTGTCTGGCTGTGACACCCGACACTGGGCTGGCCACCTTGATGCTGAGATTCTCTCTTAACTTTGCTGTGCTCTGACCTCCAGTGTTGAGTCACTCTTCTGTCCTCTCACACAATGTAGGTGTTCCCATCCTTTGCCCTGCTCAGTGGCTCTGAAACTGCATGCCAGGGCACCTCTTTACCCACTCTGGTTGCTCCTCACTCAGCTGGGTTCTGACAACCCACTGTAGATCACCGCAGACCTCAGATGCCCAACTGCTTGGTTTTACCGAATGGCTTTTTGGATGGAATTGTTCAGGAAAGGAGAAAAAGAGTCTAGCAATAAAGGGAAGTGAAGGAAAGGAAAAGGAAAAGAAAGACGTGCAGTATGAGGAAGAGAAAGCCTCATTCTATCATTCTGTCATTCATTTGAGAGGAACAAAAATAATTAATCCTAACATCTTCACAATGGAGAGCTCTGTTTTATCTACTGAACTGGGGCCGTATGGAATAGTTACTTATCATCTATCTATGGATATAGATATAGATATTGATGCATATATACACAATAAAAACACAGAGTAAATCAGGAATAAGACTACTAGTCAATACTCTCTCTTTAGCATACAATACGATTATATTTCCCTCGTTCTCCTTGAAGTTAGGCATAGTTATAAAACTTACATTAACAATGAAATGAGAGAAATGACATAAATCACTCTTAGATGAGAGAATTGCTGATTCTTTAAAATCCACAGATAGATTCTCCAAGTATTTTCTTCCTCTGGCACATGAAGATTGTGGGACCAGGTCTTCCTATGGTGATGCAATGCTGTGACATTTCCTGAAGGACAAAGTGCCCTGGAGAGTTACCCAAAACTGTAGTTAAGTTTCCATGAGGAACTGGTAAATAAAACTTCGTTCTTTTAAGCTCCTGAATGTCTGGGCTGTCCATTACTGAAGCACAATCTAGTCTATTCTTAATAATTACAAGGAGTTATCTAACTTTCTTTATTGTTTAATGGCATTCTGATTAAGGGAAACGAAATTACAGGTTGGAGCATTTATTTCATAAATTCCAGATCTACTTTTCACATGGACTTATCCTATATGTTATTTCCCTAGAAAATCATATAATTTCTTGTCTAAACACTCCATATATCAAATGTGGCACTTTCTCTTAAAGTTATCACGATCAGTGTCTGATCCACAGGAATTTAAGAACATTAATGACACGAAGCACTAATTCTTGAAGAATAATAGAAAGACCTACTTTTGTGTAGAATTATAAAGGGTTATCTAAGTAACAGGGAAACATATTTTAAAACTTCCTGCAGATACTCTTCCTAAATCATTAAAAATAAAGTTCAGAATTAGAAAAGATTTATTTTGAGTAAGAGAAAATGTGTTTCAATGTCCAACAAATAATAGGTACTAAATAAACAGGCTTTGAAGTATAAATTTCTCATAAAATGTGTTCCAGTGTCCATCAAATAATAGGTACTAAATAAATAGGCTTTGAAGTATAAATTTAGTATAATTATACCAGCTTTTCTAAACGTTATTAACAGAGGTAAATAACAGTAGAGACAAATAGCGTTAACAGAGTTTCTTTTATGGCTTCCATTTAAAAACATGTTTTATAATAATGTATTATGTATTTCAAAATAGCTGAAGATTCTCAATGCCCTTGCTAAAAGAAATAATAAATGTTTCAGGTGATGGATATGCTAATTACCCTAATTTGATTATTACACAATTTATGTCACACTGTAGCCTATAAATATGAACAATTATTATGTATCAATTAAAACAAAACTTTAAGAAATGAAATTATGTTTTGAATTGATACCCTTATGATTTACTATATAAACATCTATACCTTTCCAATGCAGCTTGCTTATAATGCAACCACTAAACTTAATTAAAAATTATCAAAGACTTACCCTTTCAAACTAAGTGGACAATACATATCAAAGAGCAATCACAAACTTCTGCCTTTAAAACATTTCATGACCTTTCAGTGTGAAGCAACATGTCTTCGGGAATAATGATCTGGTGAGTTCTGCAAGCATAGCAAAATCCTTGCCATGTGACTTAGAGGGTGAAAAGTCACTCATTACTAGTCACACAGCAAGTGTCTTCTGGGTATAATGAATTTACAGGAAGCAGGGTGACCACAGATCTAATTTTAATGAAGCCCAAGACACAGTCTGAGCTGACAGAGTTTGAAGTCTGCATACAATTTTCACAAGGTTAGAGTCATTGCTGACAACACAAGAAACAGAATTTTCTTTGTAAAAGGTTCTATTTTTCAATAGATAAACTTTTTTTGTAGCAAAGAGTTAAGTACATGTTAAGGTGGTAGGAAAAAGTTTCTGAACATTATAAAGAAAATCTAAAATTTCACACAGTTTGGCTTTTGTTGTATGTAAAATGTTTGTTTTATTCATGTAACACTCATGTGCAAAGACCAAGATAGTTATATGTTTGCATAGTTATTACACACACAGCAAATATGACCGGGAAAACTATCCTGTTTCTATCACTAAAATACTTCATAAACAGAAAAACAGAAAAAGGTATAGCCAACACAAAACTCCCCCCAAATTATCAATTTGAGGAAAACATAAAATGTTATGCTTATTACAAACATAAATAATCATCTACCAGTGCTAAATGTGAACAAAGAGTCATTTAGCTGGATAATGTTTAAATAACATATACTTACATTCTTAAGAACATGCCTTGATGTGAACAAACTTGCTTTTATGCTTTTCTCACTCCTGTGTTATTTTTCAGAATGACAAGATTAAGGATGACATTATATCATCCAGCCACACAGAGGCCAAATTAGCATTTGGGTATCATCTTGAGAGACAATTACCAAGAGCCTTGTATTTCTTGGCAATAAAGCTTGCAAGTGAGCTATGAATATGTGACAAACATGCTTTATTCACCCTATAGGGTGAAGTGATTTAGGAGTGACATATTTTACAAATGAACAAGATTTACTTATGAGATTTCTGGATCTCAGCGCCTATATTCAAAAACTGAAAGAAACTGAAGATTGCAACTTTCAGTCAGACAGTAGATATTCTTGTGGTGGTCTTAAATAAACTTTATTATTATTGGACATGTATGCTTATTTAGAAAAGGTAGAATGTGATTTCAAAGGATAAAACTGACTTTTGAAATTCAGAAAAAACAGTGAAACATCTGGAATTTTGAGAACCATTTTCAGATGTATTCAAAGGCTTAACACTTTGGCTTACAAAGAACTCCAATGACTGGGAGGCTGGGAAAAAGCAAAATGAGTTCACTTTTAAAAGTCTTCCCTCCATTATTAATAATCCATTTTCAAGATCAATTTTGGGGAACAGAAGCAAATTTCTCTACACATCAATAGATACTAAATGTTAACTGGCTGGATTTCTGGTGGTTGATTTTCATAGAATAGCATCTTATCCAGGCTACACAAAAAAGATGCATACTAACTTTTGAAATGAACCTAGGTGGCGTCTGAAGCTGGCAACTCACCTTCTTCACCCGCATAGGCCAGAATAGATCGTGCTCGTATCTGTTTCCCTTCTGTGGTTTTCCCCGAGCAGGTGTGTGAGCAGGAGGACCACGGAGACCATGTGGTGAGCACGCAGTCTTTCGGGCATGGGGCATGACAGGCCACAGGGATGGGGAAGATGGCATCTCTGCACAGCTGTCTGTCAACTTCTTCTCCTGGGGAAGACATGACCATCAACAGCTATTATTGTTAATTCAGTGTAAAATGAGCAACTGAAACCAGACAGGTATCCAGATAAGTTACATTATCTTTCTTTTGGTCTTACTTAAAAACAAACAAACAAAACACACACAAACACAAAGCCAATAGAGGGATTGCCTACTATAGCCAGATGTTAATACAACACCAGGAACAAGCATACATAGACACACATACACTCATGACCCTAAACGAGGCTTCTTTCATTCTCAGGGCATACATAGGTAGATCAGGCACAACGCTGAGAGGATTTTTATGCCACAGATACCTGCCCATTAAGTATGAATTTTTGTACTCATACTATTGAGTTGTAATAAGGAGCATTAACAAAGCATGTCCCTTCTTTATTTCTTTATTGGGGATCAGTCATGATTTACAAATAAATAATGACTCTATCCACAGCATCTATCTTATGTTTTCATGAACCAACTAGTAGGTGTCTATTTACAAACTCTATTGTGTCTCTCAGAGTAGTTATTTTCATACAATTGGCAACCTTCTTTCATAAAAAATTGTTAGTTGGAAATAGACAGGAAATGTATGAGAGAATAACATTATAAAGTCCCTGCTTAAGGTGATCCCAACTGGAGAGGGAGGGAAACAAGACCAAACAAACAAATGGCAGAAGTAACATGGTGTCACTCTAGTGCTCAGTATTTTTCATTAGTTTCCTGCCGCTCCTAAGAAAAAGGCCAGATTTTTCAAAAGTTTACAAGACCGCAAATGACCTTGCTATGTTTCTCTTCCTAGTCTCATCTCATTCCACTCCCTCACTTTGCCCTTGACACTCCAGAGATTGACCAAAAAATTGACATTCATTTGGTATTTGCTGAATGAGTGAAATGAGATACATAAAAGGCCAATGAGAAACAAAATATTGTTGCTGTTAATAAATGCCAAAAACAACCAAAGGAATAGTCAAAACGGGGTAGAAGAAAAACTCTGAAATCTGGTTTAGTTGATTAACATAAGTGCTAAATGAGGTCAATGGAATGGAACAGACTGAAATGATACACAATCAAACAAAAATTAACCTACTATTTTCCCACAGAATATAATCATAATTCTGGATGAATATATAAAAAATGTGTGCCTCACATTAGGCATTCTGGTGAGAAAAGGTGACTAAGCTTCCCATTTCTTACAGTGGCTACTAAACAAAATACTCCAAGCTCTTTCTCACTTGGGGAGCTAGGAACATGATTTTAATGTACATTTTTATTCATATATTTTAAAAACAAGACAGAAAATCAGGAGTCAACTGGAAAAGCTCTAACATGTTAATAGCTACTAGCTTGCAGAGCCTTTAATCATTAGACAAAATCAGAAGTCAATTGGAATGCACCTACGTATTAATAGCCACTACATGGTGAGGCCTTAAATCATTAGACTTACTCACAAGTAAGAGAGCCTCATTAAAATTACAATTGAGTAAATGTTATATTATTCATTCTTAGTTAAATCATTCTAGTACGAGGCCTTTCATATTTTACACTTGACATAATAATGATGAGTCTTTTTTTACTAGGCTTTTTCTTAGGGCAAGGGGGCCTCCCTTATGTCTTGTTTCCTTCACTGCTGTCTTTTACTATATACCATCTATCTTCTCTCGCTTTTGTTTCCAATACTCTGTGGAAAGCAAGAAAAGTTTGGGACTACAGTCTACATCTAACAAAAGTTACAGTTTGTGTCTCCTCTAATAGCTACCCAATCTTTTCTATTCGGAAAAATATAATTTATTCTCTGGCAATGGAGAGCTTGCTACAAGGGTGCATTCGATTAGACTGCCTGGCATAAGGAATACATTTTTGTTTGTTGTCATGCAAACCAAAGAAATGTGCAATTTTGACCTTTCTTCTCTTCTAAGTTATGCTTCCCCTATACCCCACTCCTGGCAATTTGTGTCCTGTATCTTATTTTAGCTCCATTTCAATCATCTTGTTCTGCTCAGCCAGGCGTATTTTCCTGTAGGATCATTCCTTCCACCACCCTTAATCCTCTGTGGCGCTGTTAAAACCCATCTAAGAACCAGCTTCTGAGATTTCCCTGATGGTTTGAGTGGCTTCTGCACCACCCCCAGCTCTTCCAGGTATGATCTTGTCCCTTTTTACTGCTCTGATCACTGTCTCACATTTAGGTTGAAGCTTTACGTTCTAGCCACAATGCCTTTTTTCCCTTTCCTCCGCAAACAAGCCTACTGTTGCTTCATCAGTTTTGTACTTTCTCTTCACTTTGTATGAAAATTTCAGGTCTTCACACAGAAGCCTGTTTCTCAACATTCAGGTTTCCATTCAATTTTCTCCCTCCTAGAGGAGACTTCATTGACCATACACACTTTTCTTGTCACTTCAGTTTATTTTTGTTGTACTTTTAATTACCACTAGAATCTATTTTAATTCATTGGTTAACATTTATTGCCTGAGTTTACCACTAGACTAAATGAGAGTGTTATCCATATCTGACTTGATTGCTACTTTATACTTAGAACCTAGAATAGAACCTGAAACATGGAAAGCACTAAATCATTTTTTGTTAAAAAATAAATTTTAAGTTGTACTAGGAAACAGAATGTTGTTCTAGACAAATAGAGATTTAAGTACAGTATTTCTTGTCATGCATTCAAATGCCCTAGGGCCTTGTGAAACTACATTTGGTGGACAGCAACATATGGACTTCCTGGAGTTTTGGAGTTTGCTGGAAATGCAGCCTCTCAGATTCACCTACTGAATCACAACCTTATTATCATTATTTTTTTTGAGAGGAAGTCTTGCTGTCACCCAGGCTCAAGTGCAGAAGTACAGTCTCGGCTCGGCTCACTGCAATCTCCATCTCCTGGGGTCAAGCGATTCTCTTGCTTCAGCCTCCAGAGTAGCTGGGACTACAGGTGTGCGCCACCATGCTTGGCTAATTTTTGTATTTTTAGTAGAGATGCGGTTTCACCATGCTGGCAGGCTGGTCTCGAACTCCTGACCTTGTGATCCACCCACTTTGGCCTCCCAAAATGCTGGGATTACAGGCATGAGTCATAGTGCCCAGCCTTAAAATAAAATGCACATAAAATCTAAGAACCAATGCTCTAGAATTTTTCTCCATTTTTTGTCTTCTGGTTTGATTAGAACCAGATTGTCTCTTGACAGGAAGCTATGTAAAATGAATTCATCTAGACTTCAAACCTAATGGCATTTGCTTCTTTGTGGAGATTCTCTTTATACTTCTCTTCATACAGAGTATCTGTGGCTGAAAATATTTATTCAATGAATAGTTGCTGAATGCCCACCTTCTGTCAGGCACTATGCTAAGAATGTATGAATGTTGTATACATCACCTCAGCTAATTCTCACAGTAGCCATTTGATACTGGTATTTATATTTATTTTTTAATTTAAAAGAAACTGAGACTCAAAAAGGTTAAGTTATCTTTCTCAAACGGCAGAAGTTTGACTAAAGGAACAGAGATTTGAAATGAGTTCTAACCAATACCCCAATCTACTTTTGAACTAGACTGGGGTTCTTCTTGGTGGAGAACTCAAGATGCCAGGGCACTAAATAATAGATAAGCCTTTGCCTCCAAAGAAGGCAAGAAACAGGCACTCTCAAGTTGTCTGTCAACACAGTGATGCATGGTGCCAGCGACACAGTACTACAATACAAAGACATGAACTGTTGACGAATCAAGGGTGACATGTTTTGGCTTACAGCCACTGAACAAACAGCAATTGATCTATGAGAATATGGAATCATTCAGATATTTGATTTTGATTTCAATGAATGCTTTAATCAGCTCAGCTAATTGGAACCCTTAGGAGCTATCCTCTTTTTAAGCTAAATCTTCAGATGCTTAAGTCATCTGAGAAACCACAGGTAAATAAAATAAAATAAAATAAAATAAAATAAAATAAAATAAAATAAAATAAAATAAAATAAAATAAAATGTTGGTTCAATGGCTATCAGAGGCAACTTCAAGACTTGTCAGTTCCAGCCACTTTTTGAGGCTGTTACTTTTATGTTACTTATAAGGTTAATTTTATCTTACTTATAGATCTTACTCTACTCTTAAGGTCTTATAAGAGTAGGAGAAATTAATTTCATCCCTCGTTCTCACATTAAATCTTGTTTTGGAATGGTACACTTTATTTTGATTGTATAAGAACTGTTTTGCATAACATTACTTCAGTACATTAAACATACACATATCTAAATATCAGGTTACTTTATACTCATATACATAGAGAAATATAAGTTTTGCTGCTTAGCACTATGGGAATTCCACCTTTTCATATCAGTAGCTCCACAGTTAGGACATATTCATCCTGCAGATGGCCCCACTATAAAACTATTTGAGACTGATTATCCAAGTGTGCATCCCATTAAATCTGGGCAGACACATCTGATTATCACTACTGTGATTTATGTAGTTCTATCACTGGTGTAGGTACAAGCCAATGCAACTTGTTTTAGTCTCTCTCAGGACAATTTCTTAGCTAGATTTTGATCGTGATGTCATAAACATTTAGAATCCTCCTCATGCTTGCCTTTGTGTATTACTATTAAATATACTATTTTTGGCATATATTTACCAACATAAATGGTTTCAAAGGATTGCTTTGCATTTATATAACTTTGTTTTTCTCACCCACAAAGGTCAAGGCATTATAACCAAACCTGCCAAGATACGTCAAATTTATAACACCCACTGAATAAGTGA
Organism: Plecturocebus donacophilus; assembly: GCA_004027715.1. Taxonomy (NCBI): domain Eukaryota; kingdom Metazoa; phylum Chordata; class Mammalia; order Primates; family Pitheciidae; genus Plecturocebus; species Plecturocebus donacophilus. Next base: position 30,497 of record PVKP010007877.1, read on the forward strand.
ACCATTGTCTACATTTTACAATTTACACCTTACTTTGAAGCTTTAACTGAAGCACATAATGTTTAAACTTGTTTGAAATACCCTATGCAAGAGGCTGAGATATAAAATGAAAATGCTTCAGTTTATTTTTGTAAACTCAAAATGAGATTTAAATGTTTATATCTGTATTCCCCCATTTAATTTTTCTTCACAAATGTAATTTAAAAAAGTATTTTCTATAATTTACCATTCTAATAAACATGTATTTTGATATTTTAAAGTCACCCCTAAATGTTCCCTGATTTGGTCTATTTTCATGAATGCCATCATACTCTCATGAGCTCTTCCAAAGTATTCTTTTTTATTCTACTGTGTCTCTATTTATCACGATAAGAGACGAAAACATCTGCTTGAGGTAATTACCATAAAAAATCACTAAGATTTCCATAGAAGCACAAAATGAGAACTGAGATCAGTGGATAGTCTTTTTTTTTTTTGGTAAAAGTATATATGAAAGTTTACTCATTTATTGTTTTAGAGCCTTAAAAAACATAAAAGATAAACCATGGTTTATCAAGGTTTTTATAGTTTCAACGTTTCTACGGTTCAGGAATTAAGAATGCAAAAATTAGTACATGAAACATATAAACAACTGTATTTTAATGCAAAGTATACACATATTTGTGTTAGTCCATTTTCATGCTGCTAATCAAGACATACCCAAGACTGGATAATTTATAAAGAAAAAAAGTTTTAATGGACTCAGAGTTATGGCTGGGAAAGCCTCACAAATACCATGGAAGGCAAAGGAGAAGGAAAGTCATGCCTTACATGGTGGCAGACAAGAGAGCTTGTGCAGGGGAACTCCCATTTATAAAACTATCAGATCTCATGAGAATTATTCACTACCACAGTACAGGAGAGACTACCCCAATGATTTAAGTATCTCCACCTGGCCCACCTTTCACACATGGGGATTATTACAATTCAAGGTGAGATTTGGGTGGGGACACAGCCAAACTAAATATCAATATTCTGCCTATTCTCTAAATGCCTCTTGAATTATTCTGATTATTTTTTAAATCATAGAAACGTATAGCACTTATGGTTGATTTTAACAGTCACAATAGTGCTATGTGCAAAACAACTCCCCTGTAAAATTGAAACTCATCAATATAATGGACTTGAAAGCAGGTAAGCAGAAAGGAGAAACTGAAGCAGAGAAAAACCAGAAAAACAGCCAAGATTAAAAAGCACATTATTTAGAGAGACCCTAAGATTGTAATTTTGAGGTTAGATTTCTCTTGCCAGATCTATACAAAATCCACAGTAACTCCGATAATTATTACTGAGTTTTTGATATGTTTTTGTGTTCTTCAGAAATTATCTTAAAAATTCACATTGACTTTTGGTAATGAGTATTTATATATTTACTTCTTTATTGATAATAATAAAAGTTTAAAAAAGAATAAAAGAGGGAAAACTGGAGTCTCATATTTGCATGGACCTTTCTAGAAAACATTTTCATATAACTATCTTATCTGAACTCTCTAACAACCAGAAGATATGTAGGTCCAGAATCACTCTCAGCTTACTGAAGAAGACCCATTAATTGAAACTTATGCGTCATTCTTCACTCTCCTTCTCAAAGTGAAGCTACCTATCACTTCATTTTAAATGGAAAGTTTCCAGGTCAATTTTAATCTCTGCATTATTTTTGCTACCATATCCAGGTAGTGAGCCCAATTTAAAAAAATCTTGAATCCATTTTCTCTTCCAGATCATTGCACACTTTCCCTGGGATTCTGTTGTATCTCATTTCCCTTCTATTCCAATGTTGTGTTTCTAAAATGTAACTCTGAATATTATAGTCTCTCCAGTATGTATTAGCTGAAAACCAACTTCCTTACCAGAGCAAAGAAAATCAAATCTTCTGTCATTGTCTCATGTTTTCCCTACATTCTATCCACAGAAAGCTATTCAGTTTTTTCATGAACTCACAAGCTGCTTTTTGATTCCTCTGACATTTTGCAAACACTCTTCTTCATGCCTGGTGTCCCCATCTCTCTCTGTCTTCCTTTAGGACTTGGTTTTCTTCCTCTGTGAATCTTCTTCAACTTTCTCAAATTCCCCAGATGGAGTTGTGCTCTGCCCTCTTTGCTCCCACAGCATTGCAGATATATGACTTTTAAAACTTTTTGCCATTGCCTGTTTACTCACCTTTACTCCCACTAGCCCATTAGAACCTTCTGGCCAGAGAGTCTGTCTTATTCAATATCTTTATATCTCAAGTCCTAGACATAGTTACTGTTATTTTAGAGTTTCACAGTAAATATGTGTTGGATGAGGGGAAAAAGTGAACCTAAAATCCCAGAACATATATTGCTTTTCTGCAAAAGAAAAACGTACTAGAGTTTATACATTTCCAACTGTTAGCTTACTAGAACCTAACCAAGGAGGACTTGAAATTCACTTCAGTTTGATTAAGCATTAGGCAGATTTCTTCCTGATTATAGGCTCTTGACCTCTTTTTTCTTAAAGGATTTATTTTAGAACACTTGCAATTGTACATTCTTTCTCTGCCCCTTTGTAATATAGGTAAATCTTCTCCCAGCCTCTTGCCAGTTTTGCAACCCAGGAATTATCTTTCTCAAGGAAAGAGGAACCTCTTTGAAATTTAAACATTGAAGGAAACAGTGCTCTGATATCCCAGTCTTTGCAGGAGGCTAGGCACCTAGCTTCTACTGGTGTCAATTGGCAAACACAGAGGGCCTAATCATAGAGAAAAGCATTTGCAAAATCAGGAATAACCCATCGTGCTTGGCATATCCCACTGTTCACCCCACCCCGCTAAGTGCTTTTTCTAGTAGGTCACTCCAGTATTTAAAAACATTCCTGCAAGAGTCGAGTCCAGTCTTCTCCTACTGTAGTAATCTCAAATACAGTTTTCTTTGCAAGTTTAGCTTTGTCTCATACAAGTTTTACTTTGACAAAACCTTAATATTCACTTCATTTTATATATATATATATATATATTCACTTCATTTTATATATATATAAATTTTATATATATATAATATTCACTTCATTTTATATATATATATATATATCTTATTTATATATATATATATATCTTATCTTTAGGCTTCTCTTTATTTCCACATATATATTTACCTATATCTTTAAGAAACCTGCGTGTCTTCACATACGGGTGAATTATAATACAATTTGAATATAATACAATTTGAATTATAATACAATTGTGAATTATAATACAATTACTTTCAGGGCTTTTAAAATCATTTTTAAAACTGCTTTTATTCACAGTAAGTTTGTCTATTATGTTTCCACTATCCTTTCTTTCCTGCCACTTTTTAAAATCTCAAGTTTCTGTCCACGTTTGTATGCTCTTACTTTTCTTCCACGACCCTAGCAAAATGAATAGGCGATGCTAGGGTAAAAAGCTGTCCTCTTTCTTCTGATAGCATCCACTTCCCAGTCCAGGCCCCAATGCAATCAATAATATCACATTGAAATTAATTCTGGAGATAGAACCCATTTTAACGAAGTGCAGTAAATAATACGACTTTTAAATACATGATGAAAATTTAGGGCTAAATCCAACCATAACTCACATTTTCTTATTTTACTGAATGTAACTCACCCATGATATAAGTTGCCCACTTAGTAAGCAGGGCATTAAGCAAACAATTTTTATTAAAACATCTATAACTTCCCTTCCTAATAACTCTGGTTAAGGATTTCACTTGAGGTTAGACAGAATAAAAGGATATGTGTGTACTTTGTTAAGTTTTGACATGAGACTCATGACTTTTCCTGTTTAATTCCAGCTATCATGGTACGTATACATGGTATCTGAGTGTCAAATATGGGTATAACTGAATGTACATTTATTTTGGAATAAAGGTGTGATAAATGTTTTATTCCTTCTTCCCCCCAGAGTTATTCATTTCATATTTTCATTCTTGAATAGTTCTTTCTTGTGATTTCATTCCCCTCAGTTGTTTTTAAGCTTGAAATAAACAACAATGTTAATTTTCATATCCTCCAAATTTAGTTTTTTAGTAACCAGTTCATAAACTGGCTTCCCACAGACTAATAATATGCCCCTGAGAATATTATTTAACTATTCTAAAACTTACTTAATCTTAATGGAAGCTAATAATAGTACTTATGGTATTGCTATACATATTAACTGAGGAAAATTTTTATTGGCACATAGGTGAAGATTGCTCAATATGAAGTAGCATGCCTATTTTCATCACCCAACTGTGGAGGAGTTGACCATCCCTCCCAAACTGCTATGGAAATGGATCTACTCCATCTTAAACCCCACTGTGTTTCAATTCACTTGATTTGATATACTTAATCATTTTTTTCCCTTAATTTTGCTTATGTGTGGGCTTGTGAAAAGTTACAGGTATGTATGTTGTACTAGACTGAATATAATTTTGATCAGATAGGAGGAAATCCAAAAACCGCAGGAAAAGGCACTCCTCAGCAATTGCATCTCACAGGTTTAAATAAAATATTGGTTGGCTGCTTGTTTGTTATTTTCATCCCTTATTCCTTCCTGTCTCCATTGTTAAGCACAATTATTGGCATAAAAGAGGTTTTTAACACCCATTTTTAGACTGTATTCTAGCCTGGGCAATAGAACAAGAATCCCGTTCTCTCTCCGTCTCTCTCTTTCTCTTTCTTTCTCTCTCTCATTTTTTTCTTTCTTTCACTCTTTCTTCTTTTCTCTTTTTCTTTCAAAAAAAAGAAAAGCTAATTTATGTAATTTTGATTATTAAATCTTATAGTCCATATTTTATAAATTATTTAGAGTTGGATTGTAAATCTCTTTGGGCTTCAATTAAAAATTTTGACTGAAAGTTACACTACACAATATTTAGCTCACAGTGATCAGCAGAAGTACTAAGACACGTAGCATTCTATAAAGTTCCTTTAGTCCCCTTTCTTCCCACAGTCTACATAATTAACATGAACTTTTAAAAATGGTAATTTAAACAGCTATACACAGCTACCTTTAGTCGTCGAATCTTCTCAGGCATATTCTAGCAGGAAGAAAAACAAACTTTTTCTGGAAGTGCTATGATGCAGTTACACTGAGCTACATTACAGTAGTAGATGAGAGGAATTGCACTGCTAAATAAATTATATATTATGGTCATTTGGAAGAGTTAATCAATACAGCCAACCAAATAGTCACATTTATCAGAATCTATTGGCTTAATTGATTTAAGAGTTTACATAAATAGATGGTTCCACATCAAGTGCTTCAACGGAATTCCATTTACTATGGGATGAAATTCAGCTCCTGTGTTCATCTCTCCAGATTGGCCCTCCGTCGCACTAACGCAGCTTGTAGGTTCTAATCTCAAGTCAGTCCCTCGTGGAACCTTGCAGCACTCTTTGTGGATGAGCCCTTTGAGTGGCTTTTTCTTTTCTCCTTTCTATTCCTAAGCCTTGGTTATCTCACATTTTTTTCTCTGAGGGATCCTCACACTTCCAATCTATCCCGCAAATTATCAGCCAGATAGCCTGCCAGACACACTCTGTGACTACATTATACCCTCTAATGACTCCCTGTGGTTCTCCTGATCAAGGATGTATTCATGTCTGTTGTGTTTTAAAGACATTCTGCCATCTGCCCCTACTCTACACACCTTGTCTAGAAAGTCCATTTTCTATCCTCTGAGTATAGTTGCAACCAGAGAAGTGCAAAAGACCCCACGGCCTGGAAGAGGATGACTGTGTGCCTTTATCAACTCTTTAGGGCTAAGTTAAAAACCAATTTCAATTTGTAAAGTTTCTTGCTTAAAACAGTAATTACCGTCTCTCTTTCTGTACTCCTACTGCTTGGGATTTCTTTCAGATTCATAAAAATAAAGAGTATAGTTATTCCACATATTCCACAGATAGTTACTACAAGATCATAGTGTGCAAACAAGTCTACGGGGTAATAGGGGAATTATGAAACAATTTAAATATACCTATATTTGACTTCAGAATCTTGCCAGGATGAGTAAGAGCAAATGACTAAGACATTCTATATTTATCACATAAAAACATGCACCAGTAAACACAGTGTAAAATTTTGACTCACTGATGGAGATTGTGGATTGATGAAGTGATTAGAGATGGCACAGTTCATAAAGAAAAACATTTTTAAGGCAGTGAAATCTGTACAACATTTGGAGAGAGCAGAAGCTAAGTGCTTGGAAATGAGAAAGAGAGAACAATATAAATGTAGGAGATTGGTCTATATGGGAAGGCTTTGAGGCAGAATCTAATCCAAAGAATTAATTATCACCATTAAACTTTTCCAAGACTTCGCACTCTGTCCTCTATGCCCCCATATAGAAACACAAAAAGTCTGAACCATAAAGACTAACCTAAGGCCTAAAGCTGAGTAAATAACAGTCTGACCCTTTAATCTTCACAGTTGTCTGCTAGGAAATCACAGGAAAAGAATCCTAGGGAAAACAAAATTTCAGTGATGGAGGAAGTGCTCTATGAATTGGTCAGAAGTGGTTCTCTTCCACATTGGGAACCAAACATATGTTAGGAACTCCCAGCCATTTCATCAACAGTTAGCATTTATGAAAAGTTGCTCAGGGCTGTCTCAGTGTTATTAACAATTACAATAATTTGTAATAAAATATATATAGCTGATATAGAAAGCATCATCAGCTTGGCAATTGAGAAAGAAAGTGTCTATTAATGAAGCCAAATCAAATCATGGTTAATGAGTAGTTTCAGAAAACAAGACTGAGAGTTCTATAAAGTGTTCACATCTGACCTGATAAAGAGTTGGTGAGTCTGGAATGGACCAAGATGGAACTGTGGAACTAGTCAACACATGTTGAAATTAAAGAACAATGAGAACAAGAATATTGAACAAGATAGAAGAATTAGTCTAGCTCACACGTTTCAAACCTGATGGGAAGTTTCTAAAAATCCTATCTTCAGTTTCCATCAGAGAACTACTCAATTGGATGGACAGAGGAAGATATTAAGATTATTAATTTTTAAAAGGTCCCAAAATGCTTCCAATGCATAGTATTTGGGAACTACTATCTCTGGTCATTCCTGTTTAAATTCCAATATATAAGAAGAAAGAGTTGATGATTCAAACCAAATTCTCCTAGGCATATTTATAACTCGAATTTACACATGGTTACTTAATTGAAGGTAAATAATATTGACCCATTGAACCATTTTAATTTATCTTAAAGAGTTCTTTTTTGTTGTTCATCTCATGTGCTGAGTTGAAGCAATTATTTAAGTATTTTAAAGAGCCATAAGTAAACCAGACTGGACTCTGTTTTGTTTCATGGTCATCTATGAACAGACAGGATAATGAAGTTTTACAGTAATGGTAGCCTAACAGAGACCTTTGGGGATAATATCATCTAGTTTATAAGGTATTTTGATGAGTTAGGAGGACTATTCAATTTTGATTCAATACAATTGCCACTCTGAACACACACACACACACACACAAATTTATATCAATACACACTCAGTATAATTTTACCTGAAATCTAAAAACAGGCATAAACAGTGAGAGTTTTGCTTCCATAGAAGGAAGAAAATAGTCTCTAAAACTGAAATAAAATTAGATTAGGCCACAGATATTATACAATCTTCTGATGCCAATATGGCACCAATAGTCACTTGACGTGTGCTGGTTTGCATGGATAAAGGCATATTGAGTTTTAAAAACAAAACAAATTGGTCATGACATCTCTTCTGATTGGTCAGTGCCTGTGTCTTCATCATTAAATACTTTGTTAAGTACTATAAATAAAACCTCTGGGAGTAATCAACCATTTTTTTAAATAAGTCCTCCTCTCTTAATTCCCACTATTATAATTTTAAAACAAAACAAACGAAAAACACGAAAACCCCTAAACAACAGGACTGACCTCAAGAGACTGAAACTTCTTCCCAATCTAAATTGAAGAAATCTAAATTGAAGAGCCTATAACTAAAATTTCAGGTAAAATAATCTAACAGTCTTTTACAATGTTGCTTTAATGTTTAAAAATCTTTTAGTTATACACTGATTATTATATCCAGGGATGAAAGGAAAGAAAATAATGCTTATGAATAGCTACTCTGTCCAAGCATAATATGGAAATTCAAATGGGAAATACACTTTTAAAGTCACATTTTCAAGCATTTGAAATAGATAATCAGAAAGAATTGTTTTCTTCTTGCCTGAAGTTACCAGCTATTTAGTGGCAAAGGCAGGATTTCTAGCCCACATTCCCAGACTCCAAAGTCTATGTTCTCTACATCATAACTTGATAATTTCCAGGCACAAGCATCCTTTTATAGGCACTTCATAAAAGCAGGTGAAATAAATAAGCTTAAGTTTTACTTAAATCTTTATAATATAGCATTTTCTAAAACATACTTTTCTTTTTCTGAGATAATCTATGCTTAAAATATATTAATTCTATGTATTATATTAAATTTTGGAAATAAAAGTATTAGTTTGAAAAATGGAATTGCAGTACAAATATGACTTTTCATAAATGGATGTTTAATATATTTGGGGGTTTATTCTTCTGTGCACTGTAATTGTTTTTGACATTTCAGTAATGCTTTTATGGGCAACTTGACCTTTGATGCATTTTTTCAAACTCATAGCTTGAAAAATTGCCAGAAACATTATATTCATTACAAAAGTTTAAAAAGTCTACCTTAAAAATCACTGATTACTGAAATAAAATTTCTTCTGATTCATAATTTAACTTTATTTAAAAATATTTAACACATTATCCCTCCTTTTATTTGCGCTCACCAAAATGGGTTTTTCTTTCATCTTTGCAAATTCACTGGTAAAAATATAATAGTTGTTTCAAATGAAGGTTTTTAATTACAAGTAAAATAGAGCATGCTTTAATAAACATCTTCATTTACACTTTTTAGCATGCATGAAATGTCCCAATATAGGATGACATTGGAATGTTGTCTTTTTATATTGATTAATATATGATAAAGATAATAGTGCCTATGTGCCAGATATGTTGCAAATAATTCCAAATTATTTGTATGCATTTTGTAGTGACTTTATAATATACATAAACCTCACCTTTTTAAGCCAACAAAAAACAATATTTAACACCCTGTATGTATGTGCTGTTTTATATCACACCTTTATAATCTGTGGCTCAGAACAAATGCAACAACTAGGTAAACTTTAGAAGACCCTTGACCATAGGTACTTATGAGAAAAATGTTAATAATAACTAGATAAGCAAATAAAGAACAGAAACAAACAGTACTTGTACGTGATTGCTTTTGCTAAGCAGCTAAGGAAATTGTAACCACATTAACTTACAAACTGACACTTTTACCTCCCAATTCTGTATTAGTTGCTCAACAGTTTCAATGAAGATAACATAAAATCAATTTGAAGATTTTCTACTGTAAACTGTATCTTCTAGCATTGTATACCAAGATACTGCTCTCTAGAAGTCATCAAAAAATCAAAACCACTACTGAACTAGAAAAATTTTAAAAAGGGTTTGGCTTATGTGCACATGTTAAAGATGGAATAGAGGCTGCCTATGTGATCAAACAAGGAGAGAAGATGCAGGGAGAATGCATTTCATAGATAACGTGCCAAGACTTTTGAAGTCTTTACCCTGAGGGTAAGAATAAGAAGCTACTTTGCTTGGGTTTGGATGGACTTTTAAAGCCGGGGGAAAAATGGATGAGATGAAATACACAGAATCAAAATATCACGGGATTTGAAGAATTAAGATTTTTAGGCAAGTTAAGTTACTGGGAAGTCAATGGAAAGAATACTAATACAGACTCAAATGGGAGAATCTTGTCAGCTAGTCTTCTAATATCATGAATTTTTAAAGTAATATATTCTACAGAATCATAGCTATATAGAAATGCTACGCTTATATGTGACTATAATGTTCCCAAAATCTAGTCTTAAAATCATGAACATAAAATCATAACATGGAACTAATAATTTCTGACTTTTATTGTGCATTGTTATGTGCCAGGCATTAAGTGCTTTATAGGATTTAACTGATATAATTTTCCAAAAACTCTTTGAGGTAGACATGATTATTATACCCATATTACAGAGAAATAAAAATAAAACTAAGCATGGAAGTTAATTAATGTCTCCAACTTTATAACATGTTGTTCCTTCTTAAGTGTGAGAGACTTGCTTAATTTATTTGTCTTCTCTTGTGATTTTTCAGTAGAACAATGTTGTGTGTGTGGAAATAAAATACGAGAAGTGATCTAGTTTAAGGATTAGGAAATGAGCCCCATAGCACAGAAAATACCTGCCTAAGGTCACACAAGTTGATGATAGAATTGGGTATTCAGTTACCATAAGATTTGAGGTTTAGAGCTCAAACATTTGTGATTTTTTTCATGTGTGAGGCCAAATTATTGTTACAGAGATTACAGATATTCCTCTACAGCATTGTGCTCCACTATCTAATGCACCAAGGAAACACAAATACGTTACACTTCTTCCAAGGGCTGAGAGCCTGTGGCTATTTAAGCTGCTTACACTAATTTTTAGAAGCAGGGAATATCTCACTTCTACAAGTGAGAAAACTATACAGATGAAATATAAAAGCAACAAATTTCACTCAAACATATAAGGGGTAAAAACATACAATGAAATGTTCTTGAAACAAAATATAACAAATGAAAACATTTAGTCAACCAAGATTAGAACCAAAGTCAGCAATCACTGAATCTAGATAAATAAAGACACTGAGGCTAAAAAATTGTGAGACTTTATTATAGCAGACAACATAGATTCGTGAATCCAGAAATTAAATTATCCAACATAAATCAAGGTATTAGTTAGTTCTCATGCTACTATAAGGACATACCCAAGACTGGGGAGTTTATAAAGGAAAGAGATTTAATTGACTCACAGTTCAGAATGGCTGGGGAGACCTCAGGAAACTTACAATCATGGCGGGAGGGGAAGCAAACATATCCTTCTTCATATGGTGGCAGGAAGGAGAAGAACAAGAGTCAAGAAAACAGGGCAGACCTTATAAAACCATCTTGTGAGAATTTGCTCACTATAACGAGAATAGCACGGGGGAAACCACCCCCGTGATTCAATTCCCTCTCAATGGGTCCCTTTCACAATGCATGGGGATGATGGGAACTATAATTCAAAATGAGATTTGGTTGAGGACACAGCCAAAACCTACCAATCAATAATGTAACTGACACATATCTACTGAGATAGGCCAGATATTTTGTTGCATCTCTCAAACATAAAACTAACGATATTGGTAAAAATGTATCTCATTCCATTTTTTTTTTAGGGGGAATTAGGAATAAGGTAATCCCTGTGTAAGTAGTTCAAACAAAGCCAATTACCAATCCAATGTTGTTACAAAGATATGGAAAACACTGATTTTCTATTTTTTTGGTAGTATAATATACCATCAATAATCTTTAATACTGTGTGGAACTTTCCATTTGGAAAATGTTTATCTTAAGAATAACTGTAGATTAATAGCCAAGATGGCCAACTGGAAGCAGCTAGTATGCTAGGAGTGTGGCTCTTGGGGAGAGGAATAGAAGGGGCAACTGAATACAACACCGTCAACTGAAACATCCAGGTACTTGTGTTGGGATTAATCAAGGAAACAACTTGACCCACAGAGAATGAAGAAAAACAAGACAAGACAATGGCTCTCACCTGGGAGCAACATAGAGCCAGGGAAGTGGTGAGTGAATGAATGATCCTGGGAAACCATGCTTCCCCTACAGATCTTTGCAACCCTTAGGTGAGTAGATCTCTTTGTGAATCCACTCCACCTTTAGTCTTCAGTCTGACAGACAGAACTATGTGGTGTCTCGGCAGAACAGCCACCCAGGCATGTGTGGAGACCTTGGAGCCTTAGATACTTGGGCATTCAGGCAAAAGGAGCTGCAAATCTTGCAAAGTGGGAGGTTGTACATATCCTAGGGAAGAGGTTGAAGCCATGGGGCTGTGCCCCATTTCATGGCACATCATAAGATAAAAACTTCTGGCTTGGAATCCCTAAGAAGCAGCTCTCAGGGAAAGGGGTGGGATGCCATCTTTGCTGTTTGGGTGCCTTAGCCATTCTAGCCTTCAGGCTTTGGAAAGTCTGAGCCAAACTGGGGTGAAAGGTATCCCCCAGCAAAGTATAACTGTGCTACCAAAATGTGGTCAGACTGCTGCTTTAAGCAGGAGCCCAATACTGTCCATCTTCATTGAGTGGAACCTCCCAACTGGGACCTCAAGCCATTCCTGCTTGAGTTCTGCAGTTGACAGAGATCTGAATTCTCCCTGGAACTGTACTCCCAGAGGGAGGGGTGGGCCACCATCTTTGCTGTTTGAGTAACTTAGCCATTCCAGCCATTGGGCTTCAGAGTATCTGAAGTGAAGTGGACCCCCAGCACAGCACAGCTGCTTTATCAAAATATGACCAGGCTGCTTTTTTAAGCAGGTCCTGATCCAACTCCTCCTCACTGGATAGGATCTCCTAACTAGGGTCTCCAGGCAATTCCTGCCGATGCCTTTGGGTGCCAAATAGGTCCCTACTTCCCTGGGCAAAGCTCCTAGAGGGAGAGAGAGGCTGCCATCTTTGCTGTTTCACAGACTTCACTGGTGACACCTCCAGGTTCTGTAAAATCTGAGGTGACTAGGGACTGAAGCAGGTCCCAAGCAAACCACAGCAGCCCTATGGAAAAGTGGCCAGATTGTTACATGGGTGCCCATTCCCAAATCTCACTGGGCGGGTCCTACAAGCCTGGACTTCCAGGCATCCTGCACCACAGCTATCTAGCCAGTACCAACTCAGTAACTCCTGCCTCTGGGGGCAATTGAAAGCCTCTCTGGCACTGCCTCTGTAGTGGAATGGCCGTTGCCACCCTCATACTAATGAAGGAGTAAAGACCATAAATGCCTTATCCACACCTCCAACAAGCTGCAGTTGACCCAAGGAGGGGAGGCCAGTCCACCTCCTTTGGGACCCACACATCCTCCATGGCTTTGTCACCAGACAGGGAACCTTTGGCTTGGGCCCAAAGCACAAACTTTCCATCCTGGGCTGACTGCAGTGGGCATGACTTGCTGACTCCACATCTCTCTGAACCACTAATAAGATCTCTTCCTTTGTTACCTCTAAACTGAAGAAGAAACATAAACACTAAGATTACCCCAGAGCTTCAGTGGGCAGCCCAGGAGTGCCAAGTTGTTCTTAACCAGACTGAACTGACTGGAATGACAAAAATGGAATTCATAATATGGATAGGAACAAAGATCATTGAGTTTCAGGAGAACAGCACACCCCAATCCAAGGAAAATGAGAATCACAATAAAGTGATACAGGAGCCGAATGATGACATAGCCCGTATAAAAAAAGAACCTAATAGGTCGGACAGAGCTGAGCAATACAATATAAGAATGTCACAATGCAATCACAAGTATTAACAGCAATATAAAACAAGCTGAGAAAAGAATCTCAGAACTTGAAGACCGGTTCTCTGAAATAAGAGTCAGGCAAAGTAAAGAAAAAAGAGTCAAAAAGCAATAATCAAAACATCTGCAAAGTATGGGATTATGTGAAGAGGCAAAAATCTATGAATCAGTGCCAATCCTAAAAGGGAGGAGAAGAAAACAAACAACTTAGAAAATATATTTCAGGATATTGTCTATGAAAACCTCTCCAACCTTGTTAGAGAGGCCAGCAGTCAAATTCAGGAAACTAAGAGAACTCCTATAAGAATCTACACAAGATCATCCATCCCCTAGACAAAAAATCATCAGATTTTTCGAGGGTGAAATGAAAGAATGTTGTTAGAGAGGCCAACAGTCAAATTCAGGAAACTAAGAGAACTCCTGTAAGAATCTACACAAGATCATCCATCCCCTAGACAACAAATCATCAGATTTTTCAAGGATGAAATGAAAGAATGTTGTTAGAGAGGCCAACAGTCAAATTCAGGAAATTAAGAGAACTCCTGTAAGATTCTACACAAGAAGATCATCCATCCCCTAGACATCAAGTCATCAGATTTTTCAAGGTTGAAAGAATGTTAAAGGCAGATAGAGAGTAGGAGAAGGTCACCTACAAAGGAATCACAATCAGGCTAAGAGTGGACCTTTGAGCAGAAACTCTATAAGCCAGAAGACATTGGGGGGCTATCTTCAACATTCGTAAAGAAAAAAAAATCTTCAACCAAGATTTCATATCTAGCCAAACTGAGCTTCCTAAGTGAAGGAGAAGTAAGATTCTTTTCAGACAAGCAAATCTTGAGAGACTTCATTACTGCACGAGAGATCTTGAAAGGAGTACTAAATATAGATAGTAAAGACCACTACCAGTAAATACAAAGCAAACTTAAACACACAGACTAGGGTTACTATAAAGCGACCACACAAACAAGCCAACATAATAACCAGCTAACAGCACAATGACAAGGTCAAATCTACCTGTATTAATACTAATCTTGAATGTAAATGGGTGAAATAACCTCACTTAAAAGGCACAGAGTGGCAAGCTGGATAAAAAAGTGATGCCCAAAGGTATGCGGTCTTTAAGAGACCCATTTCACACATAATGACATTCATCTGCTCAAAATAAAGAGATGGAGAAAAACCTACCAAGCAAATGGAAAACAGAAAAAAGGAGTTGCAAACATAATTTCAGACAAAACAGATTTCAAACCAACCAAGATTAAAAAAAAGATAAGGAAGGACATTACATAATGGTAAAGGGTTCAATTCAATACGAAGACCTGACTATCCTAAATACATATGCACTCAACACAGGAGCACACAGATTCATAAATCAAGTTCCTGAGACCTACAAAGAGACATAGACTCTCACACAATAATAGTGGGTGACTTGAACACTCCACTGACAGTATTAGATCACTTAGGCAGAAAATTAACAAAGATATTCAGGACCTAAACTCAGCATTGGACTCAATGGATCTGATAGACTATAATAGAAATCTCCACCCCAAAACAACAGAATATACATTCTTAATGCCACATGGCACATACTCTAAAATTGACCACATAATTGGACATACGACAATTCTCAACAAATATAAAAGAACCAAAACCATACCAAACACACTCTTAGACCACAGAACAGTAAAAATAGAAGTCAACATAATGAAAATTGCTCAAAACCAGACAATTACATAGAAATTAAACAACATGCTCCGAATGACTTTTGGTAAATACTGAAATTGAGGCATAAATCAACTAGTTCTTTGAAAATAATGAGAACAAAGACACAACATACCCGAATCTCTGGGAAATAACTAAGGCAGTGTTAAAAGGAAAATTCATAGCACTAAAAGGCCCACATCAAACAATTAGAAAGAACGCAAATTATGTAACTTTACAACGGAAAGAATTGGAGAAGTAATAGCAAATAAACCCTAAAGCTAGCAGAAGATGAGAAATAGTAAAAATGAGAGCTGAAATGGAGGACATCAAGACACAAAAAGCATTCAAAATGTCTATGAATCCAGGAGTTTGTTTTTTGAAAAAAATTAATAAAATAGTTTGGCCACTAGTTAGACTGGTAGGAAGAAAAGAGAGAAAAGCAAAATAAACACAATTAGAAATGATAAAGGGCATGTTACCACTGACCCCACAGAAATATAAATTACCATCAGAAACGAGTACAAATAACTCTATGCACACAAACTTTAAAACCTATAAGAGACAGATACATTCCTGGATATACATCCTCCCAAAATGGAACCAGAAAAAAATTGATTTCTTGAAAAGATCAATAATGACCTCTGAATTTAAATCAGTAATAAACAGCTTACTAACAACAACAACAAAGCTCAGGAGGACCTAATCGATTCATAGATGAATTCTACCAGACGTATAAAGAAGAGCTGGTATCATTCCTATAGAAGCTCTTCCAAAAGAATGAGGAGGAAGGTCTTCTCCCTAAATAATTCTGTGAGGCCAGCATCAGCCTGACGTCTAAACATGGCAGAGACACAACAACATCAACAAAAACTTCATGCCAATATCCTTGATGAATGTTGATGCAACTAATACTTAGCAAAATACTTGCAAACCAAATCCAGCAGCACACCACATCTCGTGAGAATTTACTCACTGTCACGAGAACAGCATGGGGAAAACCACCCTCACGATCCAATTACCTCCGACCAGGTCCCTCTCTTGACACCTGAGGATTACAATTCAAGATGATATTTGGATGGGAACACAGAGCTAAAAAGAATAACTGCATTACAAAATAGGTTAAGGAGAATAGACATTTCTTCAAAGAAGAAATACAACGAGCCAACAAGTATTTGAAAAATGTTTAATGTCACTAATCATCAGGTAAATGCAAATCAAAAGCACAATGAGATGGCACTTCACACCTGTCAGAATAGCTATTATCAAAGGCAAAGACAAACCAAAAAGAACAGGTGAAAAACAAAAGACAACTGTTGGCGAGAATATGGAGAAATCAGAACCCTTGTACATTATTGATGAGAATACAAAATGGTGTAGCTGCTCTGAGAAATGATATGACAGTTCACCAGAAAATTAAAAATATAACTACCACATGATGCTGTAACGCCATTTCTGGGTAATTACCCCTAAAAGCAGAAATCAGGATGTCAAAAGTGATATTAGCACTACCATGTTCATTGAAGCATTATTCACAATTGTCAACATATGGTAACAACCTAAGTGTGGTATATACATACAGTGGAATAACATTCAGCCTTAAAAAAGAAGGAAATTCTGCAATATGCAATAACATGGATGAATCTTGGGGACATTATGCTAAGTGAAATAAGCCAGTCACAGCAGTATGAATACAACACAATTCCAATTATGAGATATATAAAATAGTTAAATTCATAGAATCAAAAAGTAGAATGGTAGTTGCCAGGGGCTCCAGGAGAGGGAAATGCAGAGTTATCAACAAATTGGCATAAAGTTTCAGTGAAGCCAGATGTATAAACTCTAGAGATCTTCTACATAACACTGTACCAATAGCCAACAATAATGTATTGTATGCTTAAGCATATGAGGGTACATTTCATGTTAAGTGTTCTTACCACAATAAAATAAAATTTTTAAAAAGATACACTTTAGATATGACTTTTAAATATAACTGTAAAGTTTAATGTTTTTAGCTTTCTATATTCCATTGAGAACCAAACAGTTTTCTTCAGGGCTTTGATATGGACATGTTTTGGTTTATGGCATGTAGCAATTGGCATGTACTGTAGCAGTGACGAACTGCAATCATTTCAAGACACAAAGATGGTTGATAAACTGACTCATATAATATAAAGTCAAAAATTAGACATTTTCTTTACACATTCTCATCCAACAAAATTGTTCTCGATTTAGCTATGACACAATCTGATTTCAAAGGTTAGAAATATATTGAACGGAAATAATTTTTTAATGCTGCTTTTTGTTTCTACATGTGTAAATTAATATCTATAATTTACAGATGATCCACTTTAACAGTGCAGTTACAAATCTTAAAATTAAGAGACAACATCTGAACAATGACAAATAATTTAAATGAAATATTTAGAATGTGAAGATTGGAAGATATTAGCATTACTGTTCTCACTACAAATAAATGAAAAGTGTTTGAGGTAAAGGCTATGCTAATTACTCTGACTTGATCATTATACAATGTATACGTGTACCAAAATATCACACCATACCCATAAATATATGCAATTAATATGTGTCAATTAAAAATAAATTATAAACAATGAAACATGAGAGTCTGAATAAAATAAAAAACTACCCACCCCAAACAAGCTACTTTCTTTGTAAATCAGAATGGTTATATCTAGCATATTTTATCATTTTATATATATATATATATATATATATATATATATATATATATATATTTCTTTTTTTTTTTTTTTTTGAGACAAAGTCACTCTGTTGCCCAGGCTGGAGTGCAGAGGCTCAATCTTGGCTCACTGCAACCTCTGCCTCCTGGGTTCAAGCGATTCTCCTGCCTAAGCCTCCTGAATAGCTAGAACTACAGGCACACGCCACCATGCCTGGCTAATTTTTGTATTTTCAGGACAGGGTTTCACTATGTTGGCTAGGCTAGTCTTGAACTCCTGACCTTATGATCTGCCCACCATGGCCTCCCAAAGTGCTGGGGTTACAGGCGTGAGCCACTGCTCCTGACCAATATATTTCTTTAGAGCTTTATACTACTTATAAATCTTGCTCATTTCCAAAAAGTTTTTAGAGCTGTCCATCGCACATTAACCTTTTCAAAAGTATACCTTTCAGAAAGGCTTCTGTTTACATGGTCACACAATGATACATATTGTGTTTCGTGGAGAGTATATAATATCAATGATTTTCATAAAAATACTTTTAATATTAATTCAAGTATTAACACTAAGAATTAATAATATTTATATCATATATTTCCCATGTTTATATGAACTCAGAAACCACTGGATAGATCAAATTAAGTTACTGGATGCTTGAACATACACCCATTTTTACTTCATATTTTGTCTGCTGTACATCTGGTTTGAACATGTCTCCAACTTCAAGTTGTTGTAATTGTTTTGCTTCATCATAATTTTTATTTGATGGAATTTGCATTGAAAACAAACCTAATAAAAATAAATATATGATTGAATGAGCAACAAAAAATCTTTACATATCAAAACCTAAAACTGTTAGCTTAGAATTGTATAATTTGGGATGGCCTTGGCAAGAACAACAGGGTGAACATTCTCTAGCAACATAATCTTGCATGTTCTTATAGTGATGGTGGAGTGCAAGAATAACACATGTCTACATCACATGTACTCTTCTGGTAGCAGTTATTTATTTGCATTTTCCAATACTTTAAAGTTGTTACACTGTCATCCAGCCTCCGTAATTTCTGATGAGAAATCTATAGAAATTCAAATTGCTGATGTTCTATATATTGTGTTGGCTTTCTATGGATGTCTCTTAAGATTTTTCTTTTATTAATTAGATTATGCTATGTCTGGGTGTGGTTTTGAGTTTTCTTATGAGGATTTTTTTCAGTCTTTTGAATCTGTACATTTATATCTTTCAATAAACTTGGAAAGTTTGCAATCACTATTCTACAAATATTTATTTCCCTGTATCATTCTCTTTCTCCTTTTCTTCTAAGACTCCAATACAAATATTAGAGTCTTTAATTTTATTCCACAGGTTTTATTAACTGTTTTGAATATTTTTTCCCTCTCCGTTCTACACATTGTATAATTTCTTGATCTAGTGTCAAGTTGTGTCTTTTCTTTGTGACATTCATTTTTCTATTTTTAATTTCACATACTGTAGTTTTCAGTTCTAAATTTTCCATTGAGTTCCTTTCCTCCAAAATTTTGGCTGCAACTTTGTGAGAGACCCTGAACCCAAATTATACAACCCAGCAACTCATATTCCTGACCTTTAGAAACTGTGGGATAAAACTTTATTGTTTCAAACTGCTACATGTGGGGTAATTTGCTGAGAATTTCTACCTTTCCATGATAATAATCCTCTCACTTTAAAGCTTTTTTTTTTTTTCTATAAATTACAGCATTTGGACAATTTTGGGATTGGCATCCATTAAGTGGCTTTTCCCTTGAGAATGGATCAGATTTCTCTGGTTCTTTGCAAGTCAATTTTTTTTTTATTGTGAACACTTTAAATATTTTGTTTTGAGACTCAAGGTCTAGCAAAATTCTCTACAATGTTTGTTTTGTTTTTAACAGGCAATAACCTTAGTCAGGTTCAGACTGCATTCTGTTTTTGCTTTCTGTGGGCAGAAGTTTCAATGCCAGTTGTGTTTTCAAAGCTTTAACTATGTTAATTGTGTCTGCCCAGCATGTGTCCCACTCAGAGTTTAGGCTGTGAGTTGGACCATAGTTTATATAGTAGTTCAGTTCTCAAAGCCTTTGCCACGCTTCTTTGAGTCTCGTCTGCATATGCACAGCTTACAGATGATTCTGGTACTCATGTAGGTTCCTGCAAAGCTCTCTCTTTTCTGGAATTTTTCTCCAAATCTTGGGGAGATGTGAGCTAATTTTTTGGGTCTGAAAGATGGGACTGTCTTAAAGCTTTAGCTTTCTGCATTGTTTTCAGTTCTAAATAACAGGGCTGCCTCAAGGGAGAAGCAGTAAGAAAAAAAGAAAGAAAAACATACAACAATGATCCCCCTGCCCCCATCTTCTCACAACAGAAGCTTCTTTTCCTGTTTACTCTGTACAGAGAAACCCACTTTTATGCCTTAAGGCACCTACTCTGTGACTGTAGAAGTCTAGCTCTGTGGCTGGGGCTGACATCAGAGCAGGGATGGCAAACAAAATAAAACAAAACATAAAATCCCCCCAAACCTGTGGATATTTCAAACACTCTCTTGCTGCCAGTGGTCATGGAATCGTTTTCAGGGTCTCTGGCTAGCAAGAGGTAGCTTCTTCTAAAATGTTTTGGATCAGTGCCCAACGTGAAGTTGTGAGACTTCACCTATACTCAGGTCAAAGTAAGGAGACAAATGAGGGCAAAAATGTGAAACATACACCCATTATAAGTTCTTATTCAGGTTTTAGATTCAGGCCTCAGTCTGCCTGCTACTGGTTACTTTGCAGAGTAGCCATGAAGTTGCCTTCTGTATTTGACATAGTGCTTTTCTTGTAATCAGTGAGAGAGATAGGGCTATTCCATCTTGGCTGGCACTGGAAGTGTCCTATATTCTATTCTGAACCTAGTGTAGCAACTAGAGAGATTCTTTAAATACATAATGCAAACCGCGTCATTCTTTTGTTCAATGTCTTCCCACTCTTTCTTAATTAAACATCATGTGCTTAACCTTCATGCACCAAAAGACATTATCAAGAGAGAAAAATATAACCTACAGAATTTCTTAGAAAGTATTTGGATATCTGATAAGAATATCTAGTATGCAGAATACACAAAGAACACTATGACCCAATAATAAAAAATAGATAATACAATTAATAAATGGGCAAAACAATAAATAGACATTTCTTCCAAGAAAACAGGTATTTCCTCTTTGTGCATCTTCAAAGCCAATCAGCATGTAAAAAGATGCACAAAAAAAGTCACTGGGGACATGCAAATCGAAACCACAATGACATACCATTTCACACCCACCAGAATAGTGATAATAATAATTGCAGAAAGGAAAATAACAAGTGTTGGTGAGGATGTGGATATACTGAAACCCTAACACACTGTTGGCGGGAAAGTAAAGTTGTGCAGCCATTATAAAAAATAGTTTGGTGGTTCCCCTAAAATCTAAATGAAGAATTACCACATGATCCAGCCATTCCACTCTTTGGTGTATAAGAAAGAACCAAAAACATATGCTTACACAAACACGTGCACACAAATGTTCATAGCAGCACTATTCAAAATAGTCAAATGGATTTTGTTGAATGCTTTCTCTGCATCCCTTTATGATTAAAACCCTTAGCAAAGTCAGCATACGAGGGACATATTTTAATGTAATAAAAGCCATCTATGACAAACCCACAGCCAACATAATACTGAATGGGGAAAAGTTGAAAGCATTCCCTCTGAGAATGAGAACAAGACAAGGACGCCCACTCTCACCACTTCTCTTCAGCATAGTACCGGAAGTCTTATCCAAGGAATCAGACAAGAGAAAGAAATAAAGGGCATCCAAATCAGTAAAGAGGAAGTCAAACTGTCCCTGTTTGCTAACAATATGATCATTTACCTTGAAAACCTTAAGGGCTCCTCCAGAAAGCTCCTAGAACTGATAGAATAAATCAGCAAAGTTTCTGGATACAAGATTAATGTACACAGATCAGTAGCTCTTTTATACACCAACAGCAGCCAAGCAGAGAATCAAATCAAGAACTCAACCCCTTTTACAATAGCTGCAAAAAATATAAATACTTAGGAATATACCTAACCGAGGAGCTGAAAGACCTCTACAAGGAAAACTACAAAACACTGCTGAAAGAAATGATAGATAACACAAACAAATGAAAGCACATCCCATGCTCACGAATGGGTAGAATCAATATTGTGAAAATAACCATACTTTCAAAAGCAATCTACAAATTCAATGCAATCCCCACCACAATACCACCATTGTTCTTCACAGAGTTACAAAAAAAATTTAAATTCATATGAAACAAGAAAAAAAGCCTGCATAGCCAAAGCAAGACTAAGCAAAAAGAACAAATTTGGAGGCATCACACTACTTGATTTCAAACCATACTATAAAGCCATAGTCACCAAAATGCAATGGTATTGGTATAAAAATAGGGATGCAGACCAATGGAACAGAATAGAGAACCCATACAGACCAATGGAACAGAATAGAGAACCCAGAAATAAACCCAAATATTTAACCACCAATTAATATTCAACAAAGCAAACTAAAACATAACTGATCTCCGACAAAGCAAACAAAAACATAATGTGGGGAAAGGACACCCATTTCAACAGAGGGTGCTGGGGAGACAGGCGAGCCTCATGTGGGAGAATAAAACCGGATCCTCATCTCGCACCTTATACAAAAGTCAACTCAAGAAGATTAAAGACTTAAACCTCAACCTTGAAACTGTAAACATTCTAGAAGTTAACATTGGAAAACTCCTTCTAACATTGGCGTTGGCAAGGAAATTATGATGAAAAACCCACAGGAAAATGCAATTAAAACAAAGACAAATAACTGGGCCCAAATTAAACTAGGCTTTTGCATGGCAAAAGGAACAGTCAGCAGAGTAAACAGACAATATCATAGAGTGGGAGAAAATCTTCATAATCTATACATCTGACAAAGGACTAATAACCTTAATCTACAATAAATTTAAAGAAATCAGTAAGAAAAAAAAACAAACAATCCCATCAAAAAGTGGGCTAAGACTGAAAGCATTCCCTTAGAAATCTGGCACAAGACAAGGATGCCTCTCTCACCACTCCTATTCAATACAGTATTGGAAGTTCTAGCCAGAGCAATCAGGCAAGAAAAAGAAATAAAGGGTATTCAATTAGTAAAAGAGGAAACCAAATTGTCTCTATTTGCAGATGACGTGATTATACATTTAGAGGACCCCATTGTCTCAGCCCAAAATCTCCTGAAACTGATAAGCAACTTCAGCAAAGTCTCAGGATACAAAATCAATGTGTAGAAATCACAAGCATTTCCATACACCAGTAACAGACAAACAGAGAACTCCCAAATCAAAAGTGAACTCCCATTCACAATTGCTACAAAGAGAATAAAATACCTAGGAATACAACTAACAAAGGATGTAAAGGACCTCTTCAAGGAGAACTACAAACCACTGCTCAATGAAACGAGAGAGGACACAAACAGATGGAGAAACATTCCATGCTCATGGTTAGGAAGAATCAACATCGTGAAAATGGTCATACTGCCCCAAGTAATTTATAGATTCAATATTATCCCCATAAAGCTACCAATGACCTTCTTCACAGAACTGGAAAAAGACCACTTCAAACTTCATATGGAACGAAAAGAGAGCCTGCATAGCCAAAACAATCCTAAGCAAAAAGAACAAAGCTGGAGGCAGCATGCTGCCTGACTTCAAACTATACTACAAGGCCACAGTAATCAAAACAGCATGGTACTGGTACCAAAACAGAGACATAGACCAACGGAACAGAACAGAGGCCTCAGAAGCAACACCACACATCTACAATCATCTAGTCTTTGACAAACCTGACAAAACAAGCAATGGGGAAAGGATTCCCTGTTTAATAAATGATGTTGGGAAAACTGGCTAGCAGTGTGCAGAAAGCAGAAACTGGACCTCTTCCTGACACCTTACACTAAAATTAACTCCAGAGGGATTAAAGATCTAAACATAAGACCCACCACCATAAAAACCCTAGAAGAAAACCTAGGCAAAACCATTCAGGATATAGGCATAGGCAAGAACTTGATGGCTAAAACACCAAAAGCAATGGCAACAGAAGCCAGAATAGACAAATGGGATCTAATGAAACTGCAGAGCTTCTGTACGGCAAAGGAAACAATCATTAGAGCCAACCAGCAACCAACTGAATGGGAAAAAATTTTTGTAATCTACCCCTCTGACAAAGGGCTAATATCCACAATCTACAAAGAACTAAAACAGATTTACAAGAAAAAAACAAACAAACCCATTCAAAATTGGGTGAAAGATATGAACAGACACTTTTCAAAAGAAGACATATATTAGGCCAACAAACATAGGAAAAAATGCTCATCATCACTTGTTATTAGAGAAATGCAAATCAAAACCACATTGAGATATATCTCACACCAGTTAGAATGGCAATCATTAAAAAATCTGGAGACAACAGGTGCTGGAGAGGATATGGAGAAATAGGAACACTTTCACACTGTTGGTGGGAGTGCAAAGTAGTGCAACCATTGTGGAAGACAGTATGGCGATTCCTCAAGGACCTAGAAATAGAAACACCATTTGATCCAGCAATCCTGTTACTGGGTATATACCCAAAGAATTATAAATTATTCTATTATAAAGACACATGCACATGTATGTTCATTGTGGCACTGTTTACAATAGCAAAGACCTGAAACAAACTCAATGTCCATCATCAATAGACTGGATAAAGAAAATATGGCACATATACACTGTGGAATGCTATGCATCCATAAAAAAAGATGAGTTCGTGTTCTTCATAGGGACATGGATGAATCTGGAAACCATCATTCTCAGCAAACTGACACAAGAACAGAAAACCAAACACTGCATATTCTCACTCATAGGCGGGTGTTGAACAATTACAACATGTGGACACAGGGAGGGTGTCATCACATGCTGCGGTCAGTTGGGGGGTCTAGGGGAGGGACAGCAGGGAGTGGGGAGGGTAGGGGAGGATAAAGAGGGGGAAATGCCAGATATAGGTGATGGGGGAATGAAGGCAGCAAACCACCTTGCCATGTATGTACCTATGCAACAATCCTGCATGATCTGCACATGTACCCCAGAACCTAAAGTACAATTAAAAAAAAGGGGGGGGCTAAGGACATGAATAGGCAATTCTCAAAAGAAGATGTACAAATGGGCAACAAACATATGAAAGAATGCTCAGCATCACTAATGATCAGGGAAATGTGAATCAAAGCCAAAATGCCATACCACCTCACTCCTGCAAGAATGGCCATAATAAAAAAATTTTAAAAAAAGTAGATATTGGCATGTACGCAGTGATCAGGGAACACTTCTATACTGCCAGTGAGAATGTAAGCTAGTACAGCCTTTATGGAAAACGTGTGGAGATTCCTTAAATAACTAAAAGTAGAACTACCATTTGATCCAGCAATCCCACTACTGCTTATCTACCCAGAGGAAAATAAGTCATTATTCGAAAAAGCTACTTGCACACTCATGTTTACAGCAGCACAATTGACAACTGCAAAATCGTGGAATCAACCCAAATGCCTATCAGTCAATAAGTGGATAAAGAAACTGTGATATATATATATCACATATATAGTATGTATATGATATATATGATATATGTATACTATATATATCACATATATAGTATATATATATAGTTACTATATGTGATATATACATATATAGTATATATATCATATATATGATGTATATATATCGTATCACATATATAGTATACATATCACATATACTATAGTGATACATATCATATGCATAATATATATAGTGATGTAGATATATCACCATCTATATACACACACACACACGTATATATATATGCACATATATACATATAGAGAGGTAGTCAAACTCTGTTTGCTGACTATATACAGTATTCCATACATATATATATGTATGGAATCACATTACATATATGAATATTTATTACACTATATAGTTCTCAGCTACAAAAAGGAATGAATTAATAGCATTTGCAATTACCTGGGTGAGACTGGAGACTATCATTCTAAGTGGAGTAACTCAGGGATGGAAAACCAAACATCGTATATTCTCACTAATATGAGGGAACTAACCTATGAGGATGCAATGCCAAAAGAATGATACAATGGACTTTGAGGACTTGAGGGGAAGAGTGGGAGGCAGGCCAGGGATAAAAGACAACAAATGTGGTGCAGTATGTACTGCTCAGGTGATGAATGCACAAGGATATCACAGATCACGACTAAAGAGCTTACTCACTTAATCAAATAACACCTGCACCCCATTAACTTACAAAAAAATAAAATAAAAAAATTGCAAACTTTTCAAGAATTAAGAAAAAAAACCCAGAAACAAAACAGTCAAATGGAAACATCCCAAATGTCCATCAACAAATGAATAGATAAACAAAGTGAGGAACACAAAATATGACTCAGCCATAAAAAGGAATGAAGTACTGACTGGTACATGCCATAATATGGATAGACCTTGAAAACAGTATGGTAACTTAAAGCAGCAAGACACGACAGGTCACATATCGTATCACTCCATTCATAGAAATATCCAGAATTGGTAAATTCACAGAAATAGGAAACAGAGCAGTGGTTGCCATGGGCTGAAGGGACAGGGAAATA
Source organism: Plecturocebus donacophilus (assembly GCA_004027715.1). Lineage (NCBI taxonomy): Eukaryota > Metazoa > Chordata > Mammalia > Primates > Pitheciidae > Plecturocebus > Plecturocebus donacophilus. The sequence continues at coordinate 57,082 of PVKP010007877.1, forward strand.
GGAGTGACTGCTCTGTTTTCTCTGGAGGTGATGAAAATATTTTGAAACCAGATCCATGTAGTGGATGCGCAACATTATGGATACGCTAAATGCCACTGTATTGTGTATTTTAAAATGCTTACTTTATGTTACATGAATTTCAGCTCAATTTAAAAAAACAATTTGATGTGTTCATCACAGTTTATAAAGCCCTTAGGATCTGGAAACCTGTTACGTTTTTATTCCCATGCATCCCTGTCCCCTTTCCACTTTCCCTACACACATGCACATACACAGGTGCACACACAAATGTACACATACCCTCTTGGCTCCAGGCACCTTGCCTCCTACCATTCTAGGACCTCCTAGAATGTAAGGTCCATGAAGATAGATAGAGACATTATTTAAATCCAGTTATATCCTCTACATCCAAAGTAGTGCCTGGCATGGAGTAGGTAATCAGTTAATATTTGTTGAATAAATGAATATTATGTTATAAAGTTCCAAAACAAGTAACCATGATATGTTTAGACACACACATATATATGTGGCCAAGCCATAATGATGAACACAAAATTCACTTAGAGATTCACTCTGGAGAGGGGTTGAGGACGAAGGAGAAGGAGGAGATCATGAGGAGTCTAGGGAGCTTCAATTTTATGAGTAAAGTTCTATTTATTTTCTACTTATTTAATTGGATAGCATTTTAGTAAGTGTTTATCTTTATGCTTCATGATATACAATATTGCATGCAATTTTTAACATCCATTAAATATTTCACAAAATTTTAAAACAGGTTAACAGTATAAGCATTCAGCAATATTAAAAAATACTAAATATACTTACTTTATTATTTACTTAATTAAAAAATACATTACTGTACTTGCTTTCTCCTTTTAAGACTATTATTCTTTGGAAGAACATAGAGACATTTGACTATGACTGCACGAAAGCTCCAAAACTAAGAATCACTAACATTCGTGGGGGTGCTCCACCTTGAGTGACAGTGACTTCTGTTACTTCGTTTCTAACTGAAGAGGAAGACGCATTTTTCTGTTCAGAAGATCACCAGCTGTTTCAGATTTATACTCATTTGAAACCGTCTTCTTTTGCTTTGAGTGGCATAAGTGATAAATGATTTTATAAAAATACTAACTGTAGAAATAGATTTTACATGTAACTAATCAGGAACACATCTGAGCCCATCGCATCAAAAACAAAACACATGCTTTCATTTAAAAATGGAAACATTTCACTGTGATTTTAGTTCCTGTTGAAACAATGAAATGTATTCATCAGACTCTGTATCAACCTTTAATAGCCTCTCAGAATATTCACGTTACTTGCTAGGTCTGTGATACTTTAACTGAATATTCACAGCGTCAATAAGTTTGTTATGGAGCAACTGTAAGTGACTATATATGATGGTGAATTTAGCCTATTTTTCTACTTGTTATTTATCTCTGGTTGACCTTGGACAATTTCCAACTTGACTTCAGACAACACACCTTTTAGCTGAAAGAAGACTCTGTAAATGTACAAGACGGATAATTTAATAATTCATAGTGTCATAAATAAGCACCATATCAATAATTAAATATGATCTATTTATACAAAAATTTAACTCATCATCTACTGATTATGAAAATAACACATTGCCATCACATCTAGCTAGATTCATTACCAAACACACAGCTATTGCCATAGAAAATTAAAGCTGCAGGGATCTTATATATACATATATTTTAGAGATGAATAAACTAAGCTTGTGATGGGGAGAAAAGACAGCCCATGTTTTATAGTAAGTGGCAGAACAAGGCCTAGACTTCGGGTCTCATATTTTAGTAGTCTTTCCAGTACACCTATGTCAATGATTTGCATATATGATATCTTGGTTGTATCTTACTATCCAGGAATAAAAGTGCACAAGTTACTGAGAAGAAACAAGGAGTACTGCTTTGGCAAAGTGAGTTGTGACTTCATAACTGTGGCTGCCCAAACTCAGTTAAGAGCCTGTCAAAATATTTCAAGTAGCACCATCAATCGTGATTTAAAGTATACTGTGAATCAGTAAGTAGTGAATAAAACACATTTAAATTATATAAATATGAGAACTTTTGGTTGTGATCATTTTTAAAAGCTATTTTTCCATTTTCCTTTCTAAATTTGAGATTTCTAAGAGCTATGATTTGTGTGCATCTTAATTTTAAGCTGTATTCTGGCTGAAATAAATAAAGCTATAATCAAGTATAATACTTACATAGTTAATTTTCTGAACTTACTACAAGTAGTTCAAACCCAAAAGTTAAAGTAATTGCATTCTTAAAATATATACGTACATTAAATACTTAAAATGTACTTATAAAGTCAGAATTTTTAAACTAATACATTGACTCATTTTTGAAACAAGAAAAAGCAGAATCAAAGATAAGTATGGTAACCAAGTAAGCTAATGTCCCTGTACCCTAAGAATGATTTGGTAAGAACTCATTCATGATTCTAGATGACCTACTACTGATCTGTTAGCTCTGCCAGAAGAAAAATTACTGAAGTGTACTTCATGGGTGTGTTATAGTGCCTCATCCCTATGTTCCTATAAAAGGAAGCTTCCAAAAGTCCATTGACCTTGCCTGTGTGCAGAGATAACCATGTTTGTATAAAAGTCAATAGCAATGTCCATCTTCAGTGTAAAATTCTGTAACTAACATTTTGATTTTAAATTCTTACCTGTAAAACTTTCTATTTTTTTAAGGAAAAAACTGGCTATTTGCTAACAATATAAATCTCCATAAAACTAGACTTTACAGAACAGCTGAATTTAAATTGCATTTTTGGAAGATTAAATATAAAATTTTATTGGAAAATAATGATATATTTAATAATTCCTTAGGAGGCACCAGGTGTATTAAATAATGAGCTTGAATTTAGAGATATGGCACAAATTTTCATGTAATGCCATTAATAAGGAGACATATATATATATACATATATATATATATATATATATATATATATATATATATATAACTATATTGCTAAAATTTACCAGAATTACAGTCATGGTCACGTAGACAGAGTCTTTATATGATGCAATGAAATAAAATAGAGAAAATAATGGTATTTCTCATACCAAAATAATTGTTTATGTAATATGTATACATTCATAGATCCAATTGTTTAAGCAAGAGAAGATAGAAATACTTCCACATTATTTTAAAAAAATCACAAAACTATATTTTTAAAGAGTTAAAAAAAGTTTGCCCTCCAGAAACAGGGAATGTGAATAAAAATAGATACATCGCATATAACAAAGTAAAGCTATGAAGTAAAAAATAAGCACAAGAAAATCAGATAAGAGCAAAAGAAGAAAAGCCCAGTATATCATAATATTTCAACATCAGCTTTTGATTGCTATTTCACCTCAAGGCTTTTTTAGTTCCTTCTCTTGATCTGAGCAGTTGGTAGACAACTACAACATTTTCAACACAACTCAATAGGAGTCTTTATAGAAAGCATATTTTAAAGCTGCATGCAATGAGATACAACAAAGAGAATTCTATAGTAGGTTTATTTTTCTGATCCCTTATGAAAACTGACAGACATATCATCTCTATATGCTAATTTGCATTCTTCCCACCTAGAATCAGGTGCCTTTCAGAAAAATTTAACATTTGTAACTGAAGAACCAAGAGCGTATTCAAATTTACAAATCTTTCTGGACCACATATGCGGAGGACACTAGGCAAGGAGCTGTGAGTGCCACAGATAGGTAGGACAGACACACTGTCCGCTCAGGAGGCAGCATGGAGAGGTGAAAAGGGAACTGTCTGCATAGACAGAGGGACCTGGATACAAACAAGAGCTTGACTGCTTGCTGGATGGGTCACTCTGTCCACCTTGTCTAATGTCAGAGAGCTGAGACAATCCCCTGCTTACAGTCTTGGGCATAGTAGTTATTTAAAACATTTTAGTGCCTGTTTGTCAACTCCTTGCTTTCCCCACATTATCCACTAACTTACAATTTAAGTTGGAGACACAGGTATGTACACAACTAAGAATAATAAGCAGAAACCATCAGAGATGCTACAAAAGGGATACAAAGAAATTGCTTTTGATATGCAAGGGGAAAGCTTTTGACTGGGACTAGGAAGCGTAACAGACTGTAGAGGAGATTGTTCAACTTGGCTTTAGAGGAATGGGTAGAATTTCTGTAAAGAGAAGGATAGGAGAGTGTATTCTAAGTGGTAGAAAAGCAAAACTGGGGCATATTCGAATGAATGCTTTGGTAAATACTAGTCTTCATTCATTACATGCTGGCATTGTTCTAGGTGCAGTAGATACATGTAGTAAACAAGGTAAGACAAGGATTCTTTTCCCGAAAAAGTGCAACAGATTATCCCCATAGCTGCAAAGAAAACAGAAACACACACACACACACACACACACACACACACACACACACACACACACGTATCAGATTTCTTTCTCTTGAAATTGTATTACCCAAAAAGTATTTGCTATGCATGTGCTATGTGCTTAGAACTTGGTGCTCTGGAAAATTAAAAACCAATTAAAAATGGCTAGTGGTTTCAAGAAATGTACAATCAAGTCCAGTGGACAAAATGAACATATGTGAAATAATAAATTATCAAATTTTGTGGCATAGACTATAATCAGAGTTAAGAATAGAGGATCATATAGAAACATATTTCACTCATGAACCTTTATTGATACTTTCATTTTTACTGTTTATTAATATAGACTTCCTGACATATTTGTTTACCAAATTTGGAGCACTGCCAGCAGCACTGAACTGGACTGCACCAACACAACCCTTCTGTTTCCCCTTCTCTTCTCCCTAAAGGTAACCCCCATTCTGACTTTTAACTCAGTCATTTAGTTTTGTCTTGTTTTGAAATTCATGTGAATAAATTCTGGAAAATTTGAAACCTTAAAATATATTGAGACTTGTTTTAAGTCCCATAATACTTAAAGATTTCACGTGTTCTGAGAAAGACACTCAGTGGTTATTGGATATAGTTCTTTTAGGTAAGATTTGTTGTTTTTCAAATCTTTGTTATCCTTACTAATTTTTTTGTTTGATTGTTCTATTGGTTATCTTACATAATATTTGTGTACTTGCTATCCTAGACAATGTCATCCAGTTGTCATGATAGTGGTAATTTGAAGTTGGATTTCAGACTCTTCGTGTATTGGTCTATTTTTCATTTATTCTTTGGATTTGCCCTAGAGTTAAAATTGTTGATGTTCCATCCTGAGGACTGATGATTCTACTAGAACCCTCCTCTTCCTGGGTGACTCTAGTTTTTCAATTCTATTTCTTTAAGTTTTATTTTTCACTGAAACATAGGAATTGTACATATTTATGGTATATAATGTAGTGTTTCAATATGTATACATTGTACAATGATCAAATCAGGATAGTTAACCTATCACTTTAAACCCTTACTATTTCTTTGTGGTAAGAGTATTCAAAATCCCCTCTTCCAGTTACTATGAAATAAACATTATTGTTTACACTCACCTTCTGTGCAAGAAACATTAGAACTATTTTCTTTTATTCAACTATAACTTTGTAATGTTGGGCAATCTCTCCCTATTGTCTTCCTTCCTCAGCCTCTGGTAATCACCATTCTACTCTCTATTTCTATTTTTAGATTTTACATGGCATAGGCAAGGACTTCATGACTAAAACACCAAAAGCAATGGCAACAAAAGCCAAAATAGACAAATGGAAGCTAATCAAACTTAAGAGCTTCTGCACAACAAAAGAAACTATCATTAGAGTGAACTGGCAACCAACAGAACGGGAAACAATTTTTACAACCTACTCATCTGACAAAGGGCTAATATCTAGAATCTACAAAGAACTTAAACAAATTTACAAGAAAAAAACAACCCCATCAAAAAGTGGGCAAAGAATATGGACAGACAGTTCTCAAAAGAAGATATTTATGCAACCAACAAACGTATGATAAAAAAGCTCATCATCACTGGTCATTAGAGAAATGCAAATCCAAACAATATTGAGATACTATCTCACACCAGTTAGAATGGTGATAATTAAAAAATCAGGAAACAACAGATGCTGGAGAGGATGTGGAGAAATAGGAACACTTTTACCATGTTAGTGGGAGTGTACATTAGTTCAGCCACTGTGGCACACAGTGTGGTGATTCCTCAAGGATTTAGAAATAGAAATACCATTTGACCAAGCAATCCCATTATTAGGTATATACCCAAACGATTATAAATCATTCTATTATAAAGATCCATGCACACATATGTTTATTGCAGCACTGTTCATGATGGCAAAGACTTGGAACCAACCCAAATGTCCATCAGTGATAGACTGGATAAAGAAAATGTGGCACATATACACCATGGAATACTATGCATCCATAAAAAGGATGAGTTCATGTCCTTTACAGGGACATAGACAAAGCTGGAAACCATCATTCTTAGCAAAATGACACAAGAACAGAAAACCAAACATCCCATGTTCTCACTCATAAGTAGGTGTTGAACAATAAGAACACATAGACACAGGGAGGGGAACATCACACACTGGATTATTTTAAATGCTTCCTAATTCTTTTCTCTACTTCTCTGAAACATTCAATCTATCCTCCATTTCTGTCAGACTAATAGCAACACAGTATTCTTGATATAGCTTTTGATAATGTTGTACTTTTCCCAAAAAAGCTTTCACATAACTCTAGTTCATGCAAGAGCAAATTCTAAACTCTAAACCATCAGAGAGCATGCAAACCCTTCTATACTCTTAGGCTATCGACCCTGCAAATTTGTTTTCAAATTACTTTCATTTGAAACTTCTGCTCTGGACATGCCAGTATATTTAATTTTTCAGAATGAATGTGCTACTCTTCTGTCTTTACACACTGACTTGTGTCTTTCCTTTCCAACTTAGAACCTTGTCTTCATTCTCTTACCTTATTAAAACCCTTTGTACCCTGAGAAACTGAATTAATCTGCACCATCTCTGTCAAAGCTTCCTGATGGTTATAGCTGGAAACAATCTCTAACTTCCGAAAATCTGTAACATCTACTGAGATGCAATATGGTGCCCTGAGAAACTGCAGGCATTTAAGTCAAATGGAGGTGAGCTTTAAGCTATTTGCAAGCTGCACAATCTTAAGTTTCTTAATCTCATGATGGTAGTTCTTTGTCTGCAAAATGGAGTTAATACTAAATCCTTTGGAGGGCTGTTACAAAAATTAGATATGCTATATATCACAGCTGAACACAGCATAACAAGCCTGACACATACTACTAGTGGCCAAAATAAATGGAGACTATTACTTTTATAAATTTTGATAGCATGACTTATTTAAAATTAATTATAAAGCTTTTTCTTAACAATTATCTCTTATGCATACATTCTACATATGCCACCGGGATATAAAATCCTTTAGACAAAGAATCACATACTTATCTTTACATGTGCCTCAGTATCGTGCAAATATCAAGTGCTTGAAAATGTTGATTGATGTCATATTTACATATGAGTATATAATATTTTTAGAAACATGCTTGCTGAATATTAAGTTGACAAGAGGTTACAATTGTAAAACATCTTCAAGTTTTGATGTAATCTGACTAGAACTTAAATCACTCTAGCTTTCATTTATGAAGGTAGTCACTGTAAGGTCTATAAAATCAGTGAAGACAAGCATATTGATTGTACTCAACCACAGAACCCTTCTTCTGTTGGATAATCCAATCAAATGTCATTTTGACATAGAGAAAAAGTAAGTTTGATGACAGGCAAAGATCTCAGAGGTAGTGAAATCAATTTTAGTCATGGAAACAAGAGGGATCAATGTGCAGACCACCAGTCTACAAACATACTGAAAGGTCTTATAGGAAATCAGAATGCTGACTGTGCTATTCAAAAAATACAAAAATATTGCTCTTCAAAATGTTATCATTTAAAATGTATGTACTTTTATTGAAGAATTTTAAAAACATTGCCAATCAACCTGATTTAAGGAAGATAGTGATAATAAATGTACTACACATTCAGACCTTTCATACTTCTGAACATACCCACACACAAATATAGATATGAACACATACCTACTAAGACAAATATGGAAGAGTCTTCAATTTGAGTTGCTCTATTAGAAGTATTTCTTTCTGATAACAAAATGTCATCTAGGTCACCTTCCATTCTCTTAGAACTTTTAAGAGTTTAACGTGCTCAACTACATTCATTTAGCTGTATATTTACAAATAACTTTGTAACCACTAATTTTAAAGAGAAATTGCTAATTTGCCACTGTGATTTCTATTACAAAACTCTCTAGAGACAATGAGGTCACAAGCTTAGGGCACTGAGATAGGGTCACATGCCTGAAAGTACTTATCCTAACACAGATGCATGCATTGTATGACTTTTCCTTCAAATGGCTGATTGGGGGCAGACAGCAAAGAGGATTGCTAAATAGTGGGTATTCACTACCATTTGAAGTTACTTCAACTTCAATGTACCTTTTCCGATAGTGCCTTCAAAACAAGCACCATTCAGTAAAACAATTCAGTGTAAATACAACTGTATAGAACATCTTAGAATGTTTTCCTATAAAAATAAATTATATCTGATCATTATTTTTAAAAGGGTTTTTATAAACTGTTCCTGATATAGGGTTGCACTAGATTTCTAATATTAAAATTATGAGTTTCTAAGGTCACTGTGTCCTAAATCCAGACAAGCTGTGAGCAAAATTAGGGAAAGTAGAATTAGGGCCTGATAAAAATTTCCATAGTAGCATCCTTCATGACTGTGTGAGAGAAAAACTCAATTGAAAGTAAGTGGTAAAGAGCAGAGCTATTTGCCAGAGTGAGGGCATTTATAACAACATATTCATTTCCCATCTTATTCCTTGGACAGAATTCCTACTTAGAAGCCAAAAGTCAGAGCCTGCTTCCCCAACTTTCTTGTAAAAGTGCATGTTTCCCCAAGACCAAGGGCAAACACCCAACTGAAGTAGGCAACTTTTTGCCTAATTAGGAAATAGTGGAAATCAATATAACTTAAAATGTTCTTTGGGTAAATATTTCATTGCATTGATTTATACAAGTTTTCCTTCACACACTTTTATGTTTATAAATGAGATTCAACACAAACTGTTTTTAAGTACTGTGAGGTTTGTTTCCGAGGATAAAGCGAAGAAACTGAGGTCAGCACCAAGATAATCCAATGCAAGGGAATTTATTCAGGCTCCCAGGTGAGGTTCGGTGGTCCCGACAGGAGGGGCCGGAGAAGTTGCACAGACTTCTCTCAGACAGAGGGTTTTATAGGGAGTGAAACAGCTCGACTGGTTGTGGGAGAGCAGGACTGCTATTGGGTAAGTTACAAGCCTTGACCTAGGACTTGGCTTGTTGTTGGTTGGAATTACTTGCCCGCTATTGGTTGTTAAAGCTTGACTGCTATTGGTTGTTAAAACTCGGCTGCTATTGGTTGTTAAGGCTTAGCTGCTATTGATTGTTAGGGCTTAGCTGCTATTGGTTATTAAGAAGCTATGGTTGCAGCACCTTGTTTGCATACTGGGCTCTTTAAGAGAAAACCAGGCTGTGCGAGCAAGGGAGAAGGGAACATGCCCAAGCATGTCTGAGCTTGCTCGGGGCTTGTAAAAGGGAAAAATAGGGGGGGGGGGTGCGTCCGAGCTCCCAGCAAGGCAACCGGCCTTACAAGTACTTTGCTTATTTTTCTACGTGTTTTATTTTTTCGTTTGACTGCTTTTTATTTTTGGTTGCTACTGTATTAGACAATCTGACATAAAATCTGTGGCTGACAGCTAAAGAGTAATTTTATTCTTATTAGAGAATTTTGTATCACTAATTATAAAATAAAAGGTAAAATAAGAATCAATTTAATGCAAATATATTGAAAATAGAGGCAGATACATCAAGGCTGTGGAAATAGTAATATAATAGCTCTTTAAAATTCCTGTCAATCCATTGCTTTCACTTTTGTTATGGGAAAATGTTTATTGTGGTAATATTTCTTTTGTTTCCACTACAATATGAAAATACTTGAAAAATAAAAATGTCAATTCATAGCACACATTTAATAAAAACCAGCAGGTACATATATTTTTATTTTGTTATACTTTTAAAGTCTCTTTCACAATTATCTGTACCAGGTCATTTAAGACATTTTATGTGTCTATAGAGTTTGAATTCAAAGGAAATAAAATGCTTATTGTGGTAAACAAACTCAAATTAACTATCTCAAGTCACACTATAAAGAAGAGTTACAGGAAAATGCTGCTTTATTAATAGTCAAACATATTTCACCAAAACTACTTTCTGAAGACCTAATAATACATAACATATAATTTTCAGTGCTATATTGATTTTGTACTTTGGTGAATAAAAAAATTCAAAGTTCAATGCATTATATAAAAATGATTCACTTCATAACTTAAAAATCTAGCTTTCTGATCCTTGATCTCTAAAAATAAAAAGTCTTTATAGTAATACATAGACTTTTGCTTTTTGAGAAGTGATTACTAAATGAGAGACACAGGCACTAGAAAATACAAGTAATAGCAAAAATCATACAATCCCATTCCTTTAAGAATTTCTTTGTTTCAGCTGACAAAATGTACACATCACCACTAAGAAAAATCAAGAAAAACTTGACAAATAATGGAGGGAGTGATATACTGAACTTTGGATGGAGAGATTATGTGTGGTTAAAGATGTTAATTTTCCTAAAAATATTTAAAATTTCCATCATCCCTGTCAAAAAATTACAAAAAATGTGAGTCTGCAGCTAGGAAAAATGACTAATCAACGAATCTTTGAAAGTTAAGAATAGAGAAGAAAGAAAGGCTTTAGTAACTAGTAAGGTAAATGATCAAACAACAGAAAAGTGGTCTGGCTCTGGTGAAAGAATAGAAGAATTAACAGGAATAACTGACAGGAAGATCAAAAGACCAGAATATACTGGTCTGTCATACATAATAATAACTAGAACTAATAGATTTTAACTACACAAAGACATTCTTATTGTTCTCTACTTTTTGTTTTCATTCTTTCACGTCTTCTTTTTCAGTTACTTCATTCTTCTTCCTTTAGTACATATTGTAGACAATTTTTAAAAATAAGAATCCACATTTGGGGTATGATTCCTTAGAAAAAATTACTAGACATGGCATAGATTATTATATTTGAGGTTTATAACATGTTGTTAAACAAGATTTTAAAGATAGTAATTATTTGTACTTCCTACTTTTCTCTAAAAAGTTTCTGTTTCAAAACACTGGATGTTTTTAGTTTATTTCTTTTACTGTACAGATGGAGAAAAAGATATATTGTCCCATTGACCTGTATTTCTTTCTTGCAATGTTCTTGCACGTTTAGTAACTACCTGTAATCCTCCTTACATGAATTATACCCTGGTTCCGTGATAGTACTCAGAATCTAGCCCGAAATGAAGGCTTGAATGCCAGTATATTAGACAGGTCCAGGGGGCACTTGGTACTGGCATACATTCTAGATGTATACTAATACTGCTGCACAACTTCCCAGAATGGCCATGGGGCTCTTGATTTCTGTCATGTTGTCTATTACTAGTATAATAGAGCTCGGTATCTTCCTGGCTGCTTCATCTGGAGCAGGTTTAAGATATGTACAGTTTTTAGAGAAAAGACAAATCCCCATTCATTTAGAATAACATTTAGGCATATTTCAGTGAACCTTTAAGTTGAAACTAATTCCCTTCAGATGAATAGGTTTTTTTGGATGGTGTGACTTTAAAAGACTGATGGATATTTAAGGTAGGTAGAGAGGCCATTTAATTGTGAAAATGTTTACAGTCTTTATATGTGGCTAGTCAGCTGGAAACGCAACTTCACAGGGTCTAGGCTTTCCAGGGTGCTTTGAATAGTCCCAGAACTTGATTTTCCTCCTCTACACACATGGGTAGTCAAACCAGAATAATGGGAACCATTCCACATCAAAAGAATTACTGCCATTCTCTCCTCTGAGGAAGGGTAAAAGTGGGAAAAAATCAACAAGCACTTAATTCAGGATACATGGTTAATGTATACTCCAAATCAATATGAAATACAACTTTTTAAAGGAAGAGTTCAAAAAAAAGAAAGGTTCTTTATTTGTTCTTTTTCCTGAATTTGACTATATAATTATGGGACTATTTTCAAAAGAAACAGCAGGGAACCTGCCTTGCCTTTCTTAATTTTAGCAGGAGATAAACATTTTCATTTTCTGTGGATGAAAGGCACACTTCTCATACACATTGTTTTTCACATTTAATATTAACCTTTCTATTGACCAAAGCTACATTTTAAGCCATCAGCAAATCAATTTTTAAATGCTTTTATCAAATTAGAATAAGAGGATATTACAGAGAACAAAGGTGAAGCCTTGCTTTGTGACTCAGATGCAACTTTGGTTTCTCATTTTCCCCTAACTACAATCAGTAGATCATGCCCAAGTACAGTTCATCCAAAGACCACTGAGTTATTTAACTTAAATTCACCCAGCCACAAAATATTATAAATGAATGTATTAAAAATACCATAAAATATATAAATATCATAATGTTCTTCATCTCAAATTGAAAATAAATGAAGATGTTTTTTAAATTAAGCAGGTAAGAACAATCAGTAATTTATCACTGTCAATCAAGCCATAGATCAATTTAAAAAACATGAAGCTTAAACAACTTACTACTTGTAAGTGATGGAAATAATACAATTAATTATACTATTCATTTTAAAGTATTTCTGGCACATAAAATCTATTTAAAAGTTACAGCTTTTCCCAATACTATTATAATACAGCAATCATGTGCACTTTTATGTAGATGTCAGAAGTAGATATGTATAATACTTGGGTATAAATTTTCCCAATAATTCTAAAAGGTATTCTTACCTACAGGATTCTACACTTCAGAGAGACTGTAAAATAAAGAAAAAATAAAGTGTACAATATGACTTCTATTCTATTTACTTGCTAGATCATACTCATTTGGAGCAGTTCTTTTCATTAGTATATAAACCCTTGAAAGGTCTTTCACATAAAACAAAAACTCTAAAACATATGGACATACATGTCCATGTTCTAAATGTAACGTGTAACTAGAGAGAAAGGGAGCATCAACAGCACTGGGTGAAAACCGATTTCACTGCAGTAAAGTTATCTGGATTAGTCCTAGACCAAATTTGTTTTGTAGCTACAGTTTGTGGATTAGTCTAAGAAAAGAGAGCAAGAATGTTTGTTTCAACTTTCCTTCCTTAAAGCTGCGGTTGGAGTTCTATGTCTAAAGGATAGGATTATACCATTTCCCTACCAGAATACTTCCCATTTCATTTGCATGAAACAGAGTCTCTTGAACCTGGCTTACCAATTCTCTCATGATCTGGTTTTATCCCCAAAGTTTCGCCTCCTCCAGCTTTTTAAACACGAACTATGCAGTAACATGCCCAACTATTTGTAGTTCCCCAAATATCCCAAGTTCTTCTATACATCTGTGCTTTGCATAATCATGCTATTTAACTTAAAATATACTGACCTTCTTAATAATTTTTACTTATTCCTTGAGTTAACATGAGTCATCTTTTTAAAACCTTCAGTGACACTGCAAGGCAGAGAGTATACTCAACCCACTGTGCCCCTTGGCACACTAAGCATGTTTCTAGCCCTTATTGCATGATATTAAAATGATTTGATTACATATTTTCCCATCTTCAACTAGATAGCAATACTTGATGGGCAGGGGCTGCTATTATTAATGCAGTGTAATACTTGCAACATAGTCCACGTAACAATGTGCCTGTAACATAGCAAGCACAATAAATGTGTATATAATGCCAGTAACATAGAATGTAATACCTAAGACATAGCAGGTAATGCCTAGGATACAGCAGTTTTGATGATAGCTGATGGTTTTAAAAGTGTTTGATAGTTTCTCTCTCTCTCTCTCTCTCTCTCTCCTGCTGCCAAGTAAGATGTGCCTTGCTTCCCCTTCGCCTTCCTCCATGACTTAGGTTTTCTGAGTGAGGCCTCTTTAGCCAGGTAGAACTGTGAGTCAATTAAACCTATCTCCTTTATAAATTAGCCAGTCTCAGATAGTAACTTTATAGCAGTGTGAGGATGAACTAACACAATAAGCAATAAAATTCTTATCTGTAATCAAATTAAAAAAAACGAAGTTTCTGTGCTCAGCTAACTTTCTCTCTGTTGAACTCACCTTATATACCAGGCACAGCAAATGTGAAATGAAAGAACGAATGAGCCGAGGCAGCAGACTGATAAGTCTAACCAATGATTAAACCAATTTGTTTATAATATTTAAATGTTGTTCATAAGGTCAGAACTTTTCTCAAGTGTTCTACCTCTCTAATGGAATGCATACTGTAGCCATTTCCTGGATTGTGCATCCTAGAGAAGTTGAGACTAAATATCCAGAAGGCTCTCCATATAAATTCCCTATTTTAAAGTTTAGTGTATAGTTCCGAATCAAAATTAATATTCTGGAATATTAATAAAAATATCAGTAAAATATTTTGTGACAGCATGCCATTTCCATCATATCTCAACAGCTATGATTTCCAGCAATGCGATGTTCTGTCCAAATGGAGTTGAGAATCAGGGGAAAAATAAAATAAAAGATGTGCTGAGGCACTTTAGCCACTCCACCATCTCTCTGTTGGGCTACTTCTGCTTTTATAAGTACATCTGATGTTTCCTTAACTAACTTCACATGCTATACAAAGATGAAACCAGTTCCTGGAAGAATCCTCTTTCAACTAGATTTTACTTTGCACTATTTCTACCAAGAAATCTTTTATAGACATTAACTTGTTTTGAAAAGACATGGCACATTCTTCTTTAGTATAATCTAGGGGTTTTGCAAATGTTTTCATTGATGTAGTCTTAAGAAAAATGTAGAATAAATAATTGGTTAGGGGTAAATTTTAGATACATCTGTGAGTCTAAGCCTAGTAGCCACTTATTCAAAGCAGGAGTTTTCCTTCTCCTCTCTTTCTATATCACTTAGACCTCTTCTGGGATAAAAACAATGAAGAGACTTTACTGGTTTAAGTAATGGCCATAGGTAAAAATTTAACATGGCTTCAGGCTGGGCATGGTGGCTCATGCCTCTAATTCCAGCATTTTGGGAGGCCAAGGAGGGAGGATTGATTGATCCCAGGTGTTAGAGACCATCCCAGGCCATAGACTAAGACTTCAACTCTACAAAAAAATAAAAATGTAAATTAAAACAACTAGCTGGGTCTGGAAGAGCACACCTGTTGTCCCAGCTACTTGGGACACTGAGGCACAAGGATCATTTGAGCCCAGGAGTTTGAGGGCTGCAGTGAGCTATGGGCATGCCATTGCACTTCAGCCTGGGAGACAGAGTGAGACCCTTTCTCTAAAATAAATACCATCAGAGAATACTACAGACAACTCTATGCAAATAAAACAGTAAATCCAGAAAAAATAAATTCCTGGACACTTACACCCTCCCAAGATTAAACCAGGAAGAAGTTAAATCCTGAATAGACCAATAACAAGGTCTGAAATTGAGACATCAATTAATAGCCTACCAAACAAAAAAAGTCCAGGACCAGACGGGTTCGCAGGAGAATTCTACCAGAAGTACAAAGAGGAGCTGGTACCATTCCTTCTGAAACTATTCCAAACAATACAAAAAGAAAAAATCCTCCCTAATTCAGTTTATAAGACCAACAATATCTTAATACCAAAACCTGGCAGAGAAACAACTAAAAAAGAAAATTTCAGCCCAATATCCATAATGAACATTGATGCAAAAATCATCAAAAAAATATTTGCAAATCGAATCCAACCGCACATCAAAAAGCTTATCCATCACGATCCAGTTGGCTTCATCCTTTGGATTCAAGGTTGGTTCCACATACACAAATCTATACACATAATCCAATACATCAACATAACCGAGGGCAAAAACCACGATTATCTAAATAGATGCAGAGATAGGCCTTTGTCAAAATTCAACAGCCGGTTATGCTAAAAACTCTCAATAAAGTAGGTACTGATAGAATGTATCTCAAAATAATAAGAGCTCTTTATGACAAAACAACAGCCAATATCATACTGAATAGGCAAAAACTGAGAGCATTCCCTTTGAAAACTGGCACAAGACAAGGATGCCCTCTCTCACCACTCCTATTCAATATAGTATTCAAAGTTCTGGTCAGGGAAACCAGGCAAGAAAAAGAAATAAAGGTATTCAATTAGAAAAAGAGCAAGTCAAGTTGTGTCTATTTGCAGATGACATGATTGTATATTTAGAAGACCCCATCATCTCTGCCCCAAATCCCCTTAAGATGATAAGCAACTTCAGCAAAGTCCCAGGATACAAAATCAATGTGTAGAAATCACAAGCATTCCTATACACCATTAACAGACTTAGAGAGCCAAATCATGAGTGAACTCCCATTCACAAATGCTACAAAAAGAATAAAATACCTAGGAATACAACTAACAAGGGACATAAAGGACCTCTTCAAGGACAACTACAAACCACTCCTAAAGGAAATAAGAGAGGACACAAACAGATGGAAAAACATTCCATGCTCATGGTTAGGGAGAATCAATATCATGAAAATGGTCATACTGCCCAAAATAATTTATAGATTCAATGCTATCCAATGGTATTCCCATCAAGCTACCATTGACCTTCTTCACAGAACTGGAAAAAAATACCTTAAACTTTGTGTGGAACCAAAAAACTGCCTGCATGGCCAATAGAATCCTAAGCAAAAAAACAAAGCTGGAGGCATCATTCTACCTGACTTCAAACTATACTACAAGGCTACAGTAATCAAAACAAAATGGTGCTGTTACCAAAACAGAGATACAGACCAATGGAATAGAACAGAGGCCTCAGAAGTAACATCACATATCTACAGCCATCTGATCTTTGACTAACTGGACAAAAACAAGCAGTGGGGAATGGATTCCCTGTTTAATAAATGGCATTGGGAAAACTGGCTAGCCATGTGTAGAAACCAGACCACTTCCTTACACCTTATACAAAAATTAACTTCAGATAGATTAAAGATTTAAACATAAGACATAACACCATAAAAAACTTAGTAGAAAACCTAGGTAATACCATTCAGAACATAGGTGTAGGCAGGACTTCCTGACTGAAACACCAAAAGCAATGGCAACAAAAACCAAAATAAATAAATGGGATCTAATTACACAAAAGCCAAAATAGACAAATGGGATCTAATTAATCTTAAGAGCTTTTGCACAGCAAAAGAAACTATCATTACAGTGACCCAGCAACAACAGAATGGGAAACAATTGTTGCAACCTATCCATCTGACAAAGGGCTAATATGTAGCATCTACAAAGAACTTAAACAACTTTACAAGAAAAAAGCAAATCCATCAAAAAATGAGCAAAGGATATGAACAGACACTTCCCAAAAGAAGACATTTATGCTGCCAACAAAAATATGAAAAAATGCTCATCATCACTGATCATAGAGAAACGCAAATCCAAACAACATTGAGATACCATCTCACGCCAGTTAGAATGGCGATCATTAAAAAATCAGGAGACAACAGATGCTGGAGAGTATGTGGAGAAATAGGAACACTTTTACAATGTTGGTGAAAGTATAAATTAGTCCAACCATTGTGGAAGACAGTGTGGCTATTCCTCAAGGATCTAGAAATAGAAATTCCATTTGACTCAGTGATCCCTTTGCTGGGTATATACCCAAAGGATTATAAATCGTTCTATTATGAAGACACATGCCCATGTAGGTCCATTGTGGCACTGTTTACAATAGCAAAGACTTGAAACCAACCCAAATGTCCATCAATGATAGACTGGATAAAGAAAATGTGACACATAAACACCATGGAATACTATGCAGCCATAAAAAAGGATGAGTTCATATCCTTTGCAGGGACATGGATGAAATGGGAAAACATCATTTTTAGCAAGCTGATAGAAGAACAGAAAACCAAACACCATATGTTCTTACTCATAAGTGGATGTTGAACACTGAGAAC
>PVKP010007878.1:0-75137 GCA_004027715.1 Plecturocebus donacophilus
TGGTGATGATGTTTTTTCTGTTTCTTAGTTTTCCTTCGGGGGGCGCCCCTTCCCCACAGAGCTGGGCCTTCCCGGGTTCAGCTGTGCTTCTCAGTCCTCAGCACTTCCAATTGCTGTTCTCCTTGTGGGGATGGGACCGGCCGCGCCCGACTAAAAGGGCACCACCCAGTCCCGCACACTCCGCACCGAGAAGCGCCGCACCGGCCAAAAGAGTCGCACTGGCGACCCGTGTGGCTCCTTCGCTGGGAATCTTTCAGTCCGTGGGCATCAAATATTCGTCTGCAACTGCTGCGTCCACTCGCTCTCTGCGCCCTCACCGCGAGCCACAATCCTGAGCTGCTGCTACGCGGCCATTTTGGATCTCTCTCCGCCCGGTGATGAAGTTTTTCTGCTTCTTAGTTTTCCTTGGCGGACGCCCTTTCCCCACAGAGCCAGACCTTCCCGGGTTCGCTGCGCCCGCTGTGGAACTCTCAGTCCTCAGCACTTCCGATTGCTGTTTTCCTTGTGGGGATGGGACCAGCCGAGCCCGTCCCCGTCCGTCCCGCACACTCCGCACAGGGAAGCGCCACGCTGAGTGCCGGCAAAAGAGCCGCGCCGGCCAAAAGAGTCGCGCTGGCGACCCGCGTGGCTTCTCCGCCGGGAATCTCCCGGTCTGTGGGCAACAAAAACTCGTCGGAAAGTGCGGCGTCCACTCGTTCTCTGCGCTTTCACTGGGAGCTACATTCCTGAGCTGTTGCTAGTCGGCCATCTTGGATCTCTCTCCAAGGACCAGATTTTAATGTTTATTTTAGCCTAATTTGATTATTGGTGCCTGTAGGGGTGAAGACTGTACAAAATTCTTAGTTATAAAGAGTCTTTGTGTACTGACTTTCCCCAATGCTGGTTGTAGTAGTTATAGTCTTGGTTTGTGGGCAAGTTCATTTTCTCCTATGGAGCTGGAATAACAGGGATCTCTTTCTCTCATTGTGTACACTTTATTTAATTTTTTCCTGGTATTTTATCTACTGATTGATGATTCTGGGTTCAGGCCAGTCGGGGAGGTCACCCTGGGTAGGTACCTGGGTAGGTACCTGGGTAGGTACCCTGGGTGGCTAAGGCAAGTAGGTTGATGTAGTACCCAACAGTGGACCAAGATCATGGCCTTGATGAAAGTGGTTGGGGGAGTTTTCAATTAGATGTTCTCAGGTTTTATGAGGGCAAAGGAGCTGAGGTAACTCCTACTCTTTGCCCTGAGTAGGATTTACCTCAGCTCCTTTGCCAGGTCAGAAGAAAAACTACGTATCTCAAAACTTCACTCCTGTTTTAGCGTTTCAGCTATTCAGATCAGACAGGCACCTCTTTTCATGTGTGTGTGAGATCCTAGTCAAGTGAGATACAAATCAACCTAGTAGCATTTATTCAGGATTTTTCAGACAAGTTAAGATGTTGCAAGCAAGTTCCACTGTTTATCCTCTGTTCTGAGGGAGGCTATAGAAATTGAGTGGTTGTGCCATGCTAAACAGGTAAGGGGTAGAGTAAACATGAACAAAATGCCACAACTTTCTGAACATTTGGAGTGTGACTTTTTCTGGATTGGGTGTTCATTTGGTTTCTGCAAATCCTTGACTGGTCTCTAGAGCTCCCACAAAGCTAGTTCAGTCCATCTGTTATTGTTTACTTGATGTTTCCATGGGAGAATGAAGGCTGGGAGCTTCCTAGTCTACCATTTGCTGATGTCACTCTAGCATAGGTGTTGATAAACATTGTTTTCACCATTTATATATTATAGGGGTTTGGTAATTTGTTTGAATTTTGATTTTCTATTTTGTAAAATCAAAATAATAGACTATAGGTAGTTTATGATATAATCGAAGTTTCTATTTTTTCTATTTTGATCTTTCTATGCAAGTGTTAAGAGAACATTTAAATAATTTATGGGTTGAAATATTGTTTTCAGGTTTTCTTATTCTAGTTTTATCAAAGACTGTACTCTATATTTTTAGAATTTAATATTTTCTGTGGCCTAATATATGCTCATATTTTTTCTGAATATTTCAAGTAAACTTGTAAAGGTTGATTTTTTTGTTCTGAGTATAGAATGCGTATCTACAAGTTGTATCTTTTAATAATATTTAGGTCTTCTTTTTAATTGCACTTTAAGTTCTGGGGTACATGGGCATGTAGCTGCATATATCACCCCTCTGTTTATATTAGGTATTTCTCCTAATGCTATTCCTCCCCTAACCCTCCATCCCCCAAAAGGCCCCTGTGTGTGATATTCCCCTCCTTGTGTCTTCTTTCTCATTGTTCGACTCCTATTTATAAGTGAGAACATGTGGTGTTTGGTTTTCTGTTCTTGTGTTAGTTTGTTGAGAATCATGGTTTCCAGCTTCATCCATGTCCCTGCAATGGACATGAACTCATTCTTTTTTATGGCTACAGAGTGTTCCATGGGGTATATGTGCCACACTTTCTTTATCCAGTCTATCATCGATGGGCATTTGGGTTGGTTCCAAGTCTTTGCTATTGTGAACAGTGCTGCAATAAACATACATGTGCATTTATCTTTATAATAGAATGATTTATAATTCTTTGGGTATATACGCAGTAATGGGATTGCTAGATCAAATGGTATTTCTAGTTCTAGATCCTTGAGGAATCACCACACTGTCTTCTACAATGGTTGAACTTATTTACACTCCCACCAACAGTGTAAAAGTGTTCCTATTTCTCCACATCCTCTCCAGCATCTGTTGTCTCCTGACTTTTTAATGATCACCATTCTAACTGGCATGAGATGGTATCTCATTGTGATTTTGATCTGCATTTCTCTAATGACCAGTGATGATGAGCTTTTTTACATATTTTGTTGACTGCATAAATGTTGCCTTTTGAGAAGTGTCTGTTCATATCCTTTGCCCTCTTTTGATGGCTTTGTTTGCTTTTTTCATGTAAATGTGTTTAAGTTCTTTGTAGATTCTGCATATTAGCCCTTTGTCAGATGAATAGACTGCAAAAATTTTCTCCCCTTCTGTAGGTTGTCTGTTCACTCTGATGATAGTTTCTTTTGCTGTGCAGAAGCTTTTTAATTTAATTAGCTCCCATTTGTCAATTTTGGCTTTTGTTGCCATTGCTTTTGGTTTTTAATCATGAAGTCTTTGCCCATGACTATGTCCTGAATGGTATTGCCTAGGTTTTCTTCTAAAAATTTTTGTGGCTTTAGGTCTTATGTTTAAGTCTTTAATCCATCTTGAGTTAATTTTCGTATAAGGTGTAAGGAAGGGATACCAGTTTCAGCTCTCTGCATATGGCTAGCCAGTTTCCCCAACACCATTTATTAAATAGGAAATCATTTCCCCATTGCTTGTCTTTTTCAGGTTTGTCAAAGATCAAATGGTTGTAGGTGTGTGGTATTATTTCTGAGATTTCCATTCTGTTCCATTGGTCTATATATCTGTTTTGGTACCAGAACCATGCTGTTTTGATTACTGTAGCCTTGCAGTGTAGTTGATGTGTAGTGTGATGCCTCCAGCTTTTATTTATTTATTTATTTTTTGCTTAGAATTGTCTTGGCTAATATTTAGGTCTTCTATATTTAGGTCTATTTTATTAGGCTAATATTTAGGTCTATTTTATGTTTTCATTTATTTCTCACTCCTTTAATGCAGTGAAGGAAAGAAGCCTGCAAACACAGAGAATAAGAAGTAAGAATATACAGAGAGGGTCCTCATGGTGTTAATCTCAAGGGCATTTCCACCATTCTTCATTACTGACATTGTTTTTACATGGCAGTTATTTTCTATCTGGTGCTTAGCAATTTCAAAATGGATTTCTGTCACTTACAATAAGAACATTGATTATGACAATATTCCAGTTCACTAATATTTTCCCTAGCTTTAATACTTGCTAGTCTGTATTTTCTCTTTCCTTCAATAATTTGTTCTTTTCCCTTTGAATTAATTTTGTGAAGTGCCTCAAATTTCCTGTGAAAGAAAGCAAACTATAAACCTGAACATAATATCAAATAACTGCAAATATAATACTTTTCCTCCTCTACTGCAGCTGCCATCATGATAGTCTGTGATATATAGAAAAGTTAACTCAGTTTTGAAAGTCTTTGTTTCAATATTCAAAGGAGGCTGTGATATATTTTTTAAAGGTTTACTCTTAAAATGGTTAAAATAAGCAGTTTCCAGTGGGGTGAATGCTAAGCCTCAGTTATCTGGAAAATCTACTTAGGTAGAAAAGTGTATGCCTTAACATGGCCAAACATGCATCACTCTACTGACTAGTATGTTTAAAAATAAATACAAACAAAAAGACAACCAAGGGTGGTTTGGCAGTTGTTATTTTAGTATTGGTATTTAAAAAACATCTTTATTTAGGTTTAATTGCCATACAATAAATATGTGCCAAAAAATAAGAGGCACATATTTAAAGTATACAGTTTGAAAATTTTGGCATGTATAAACCTGTCAAACTATCACCCAAATAAAAATAATAAACCTATCCATTACCCATAAACTTTCCTCATGCCGCTTTATAGTTCCTCCATCCAGTTCATCTCCTTACCCAGCATCCGAATAGGAAACAACCACTGATCTGCTTTCTGTCACTATAGGTTAATTTTCACTTTCTAGAACTTTCTATAAATGAAAGCATACATAATGTACTTATTGTTGGGCTTCTTTCACTCTGTGTAATTATCCTGAAATTCTTCTATGTTGTTACATGTTATCAATAACTCATTTTTATTGAGG
Source organism: Plecturocebus donacophilus (assembly GCA_004027715.1). Classification (NCBI taxonomy): domain Eukaryota; kingdom Metazoa; phylum Chordata; class Mammalia; order Primates; family Pitheciidae; genus Plecturocebus; species Plecturocebus donacophilus. The sequence continues at coordinate 4,740 of PVKP010007878.1, forward strand.
AGTAATATTTAATTGTATGGAAATGCCATAGTTTACCCATTCATCTGTTGAGTAACATTTAATTTCTTTTTTAGCTACAAAACTTTTATGAACATTCATGTCCAGTTCTTTGTATGGAGGTATGCTTTATTTCCTGAGTAAATGCCTAGGAGTCCATGGTCAGTCTATGTAGTCTATTTAATTTTAGCTATTTTCATAGTTGTGTAGCCTTATCTCATTGTGGTTTTAACTTGCACTTTCCTAATAAGTAAGGATGTTGAGCTTCTTTTCCTGTATTGACTGGATATCCATATATGTTTTGTAGTGAAGCATTTGTTTAAATAATTTATCATTTTAAAAATTGAGCTGTTTTCTTATTGATGCTCAAAAATTCTTTATGTATTCTGGATATAAATTCTGTATCAGATATATGATTTGCAAATATATTCTTCTAGCATGGCTTGTTTTTTCATTCTCTAATCGGTGTCTTTGAAGTGCATGGTTCTTAATTTTGATGAAGTTCTACTTATCCATTTGTTCCTTTATGGATTGTGCTTTTGGTGTCACATGTAAGAAATCTTTTTTTTTTAATTAATTAATTTATTTTTTTTATTGCATTTTAGGTTTTGGGGTACATGTGAAGAACATACAATATTGTTGCATAGGTACACACGTGGCAGTGTAATTTGTTGCCTTCCTCCCCATCACCTATATCTGGCATTTCTCCCCATGCTATCTCCCCGCAACTCCCCACCCCCCACTGTCCCTCCCCCCCCACTGTCCCTTCCCTATTTTCCCCCAACTCAAACACCGCATGTTCTCACTCATAGGCGGGTGTTGAACAATCTTTTTCTAACCTAAAGCCACAAAGGCTTTCTTCTAGAAGTTTTGTAACTTTAGATTTTACATTTAGACCTATGAACTATTTTGAATTAACTTGTGTATATAGAGTGTAGTTGGGATCAAAGTTCAGTTTTTTACTTACAGACATCAAGTTTTTCCAGAAGTATTTGTCAAAAAGACCATCCTTTCTCCACTTAATTGCCTTCACACTTTTGTTGAAAATCAGCTGTCTATATACATGTAGTCTTGATTACCATAGCTTTATAAATCTTGAAGTCAGGTAATATTAACCTTCCCACTTTTTGTTTTTTTTGAAAGAAAAGAAAAAGTGTGAAGAGTGACATTATCTGATTTATACAGCTACTCCAAGTGCTTTGTGTTTCAACACAAATTTTAGAATCAGTTTTTCAATTTTTACAAAAAAGTATGCTGGGATTTTTGGTAGGGATTACAAAATGATACCTTAATAACTCTGACTCTTCTGACATACAAACACAGCATGTCTTTCTAGTTATTTTGGTTTTCTTTAATTTCTCTCAACAGTGTTTTATAGTTTTCAGTGCATAGATCTTTCATATTTTTGTTATATTTATTCCTAAATATTGCATATGTCTATGGTATTGGTACTGTGTGTGACTGATATATAGAAATATGACTGATTTTTGGTTATTATACATATTGACCTTGTATTCTGCAACCTTGCTAAATCTACTTATTAGTTCTAGAAACTTTTTGTAGATTCCATTGGATTTTTTGAGATAGCCAATCATGTCATCTGTGAACAGATAATTCTGCTCCTATCTTTACAATATAGATGCCTTCCGTTTCTTTTTTCTCCCTTATTTCAATGATTATTAATTTCCAATACACTATTGAATAGAGCGGATGTTCTTGTTTCTGTTCCCAATCTTTGAAGGAAAGCATCTTCCTTTCGCCATTAAGCGGGACATTAGCTGTAGGTTTATCATAGATGTCGTTTATCAGGGTGAGAAAGTTCCCCTAAGTTTGCTGGCGAGTTTTTGTTTTAAATCAGGAACAGATATTAGATTTTGTCAAATGCTTTTTCTCACTGACCATTAATATCACTTGTCTTAGTCTGTTTGGCCTGTTATAACAAAATACAAAAGGCTGAGTAGCTTATAAGTAACAGAAATTTATTTCTTATAGTTCTAGAGGCTAAGAAATTCAAGATCAAGGTGCTGACAGACCCAGTATCTGGTGAAGGTCCTCTGTCTGATGCATAGATGGTCCCTGATAGCTGTGTTATCATATGGTAGAAGGATAAATGCAGCTTTCTGGGTCCTCTTTTATAAGGTCACAAATACCATTCAGGAGGATCTCACCTTTATGATCTAAACACCCCCAAAGGCACCACCTCCTAATACCATTACATTGGTAATTAGGTTTCAACATATGAACTTTGGGGGACACAAGCATTCAGACCACAGCATAACTTGTATTCAAAATGTCAAAACTGTTATGTTCTATAGAGTTCATTGGACCCTGTGAATTTTAAGGCAAACTTAGAATCCAACTGAGTTTGCATATACTCACTCCCTTGTCCTTTGCTAGCCAGCTTTCTTGGAGCACAGGCCTATAAATAGATTGGGGTGTTTTAGTCTCATTTTAGGCTTACCTCTGAAGTTCCCTTATGACTAGCAGATAATCTAATTTATAACAAATTGCTACTCTGGGTCATATAGGTTTGATAATACTTGTAGTAAATTTAGTATGTACTCTTAATCTGAGAAAAAAATCTCTTTTGACAAAATGATTAACGTGTAATTAGAACTATTAATAATAATGCTGTGGTTAGAAACTGTTTTGTATACTGTGCATCATAGAAACTGAAGCTATCATTGGAAAGGTAGAGAAGTGAGTGTAGATAAACAAGGGGAAGAAATCTGTCTATGTTTTATTGTTTTACTCATTGTTTGCTATTGATTACATGAAGGTAAGAGGCCCACTGACAGTTTCATTATTTATTAGTAACAAAGAAACGTGTAAATCTCTTTCCAAGATACCATAATGGGAAGAACAAGAGTAATACTTTATACATAATTATGTAAAATTATATACTAAATAAATAGCTTCCATATAGTTGCTAAATATATACCTTTTGGTTGAATGCATGAATTCCTCAATTTATTTGATTTTAGTAAAATAGGAAGATTATTCTCTTTTATTTAGTAGAAGGGCACATCATTGGAAATTATGCCAAATGTGTATATACACCGAGGGTAGCCTTAAAATGTCTACTGCACAGATAGAGCAAATTTTAAATTCTGGAGACATGCTAAAACATACTAGGTTGACAATTTCATCTCTTCATATTTGCACTGCTGGGATCATAGACATGCTCAGGTAGATTTGATAATGATACTGAGGTTCAAGTGATAATACGATGCAAAGAATATTAGTAGAAGCAGTGGAACCATATGACAATTTTATAGACCTTAGAAAGAAAAAGAAAACATAGACAAGATGAAAATTGGGCTGCAAGTTCTGTCTCTCTTCTCTGTTTCTTTCTCTTTCTCTATGTCTATTTGTCTCTTTTTCTCAGCTACTCTCACTCTGAGTTTCCCAAATAATCTTTTTAAGAGGAATTTGGGGTATCATTGTTCCTGGTAAATACTTGTACATTGATAGGGAGATAGAAGAGAAAAAAAATGAGGATTGATAATAGAGGAAAAGAAGGTAGGCTAAATGTGAACTTGCAAATGCAATTTTTATCGACAAAAAGAAAAAAGTCTGTGGGCTAAATTACTTCTGAAAACTGTTTACACATCTATTTCCTATTTGATACTTTTTTTTTTCTTTGTGCAAATTTTACAAATTTCAGTCAGTTACCTAAATAAACTTCTGCCAGAATCCAAGAGAACACCATTAATCTCATCTGCCAACAATGAAGCTACATCAGGAATTGAAATCTCCTTCCTCAAGGCAACAATTAAGTGAATACACCAAACCAGTCTGCTATATACTATCTTCTCTGATCTAAACAGAATGACTAAAGATGTATGCTAAATATTAATACCTCAGATTCTTGATTTACCATCTTCAGGGCCTCATATTTTGCTCACAATATGAACTGAATTCAAGTAATGCGATAATAGTCTTGAGATTCCAAATTTCAAGAAATCAGATTGAAATTTTAGTAACTAAATCCTTCTTTGCAAATTAGTCATAGAAATGAAACTAGTGCTTTAATAATATTTTTAATTGAGATTAATGCTCAATCTATTCACTAATATGAGAACTTGCGGAAGAGTTGAGCAATATAGTGCAACCTCTTAGGCATAGACTCTCACTACTGGGTTAAAATTCACTAAAATTTATAATTATGTCAAAGTAAGATTTTATAGTAAAGTTTTATTTGCTCTAGTCAAATTTTAATCTAAACTATTGGGAAAAACTCTGCACTCAACCAGTGCATCTGCATGCTTTTGACTAGTTAACATGTTAATCAAGAAAAAAGCTATGCCGTCCAACTATTAAATAAGTTATTTGGAAAAGATATTTGTCTACAAATGTGTGAGTGAAATGTTTCCAAGAAGAAAGTATAAATGGACTCTATTTTAGTTCTCTCCTATTATGAATGACAGGTTTAACATTCTTAGAAACCTTAAGAATATAATAACATCTTTAAAAGCCTCTAGGGATTATCGTACATTAATATATCAGAGTCAGTAAATTATTTATCTAAAAATTAATCTTCCTAAACAGATTTCCACCCCTCTTCCCTTTGAAAGCTAAACTTCTGAGTCTTCACTTCAGCAGCTTCATATCTGAAGAGCCTACATCTGTAAAAACATCTCAAATGAAAACACTAAGACAACCCCCAGAGAAGCAAATAAAATGGGAATTAAGTATATAGCAGCCTTTCTACAGTTACATTCCTAACAATAGCAGATTCTAATTTGATGCCAAACAGAGGTTACATAACAAAATCAGTGAGTGATCTAGTTCTTTTGTTTTCAGTAGAACATTTAGGTACTTAAGCAATTCTGTCTCTATTTCCCCATTTATGCCAATGTGGATGGATTATGTGTCTCCCGAGTCCTGGAAGCAGAGGGCACATTGGCTAGGAAGAAGCATGATTTTATACTACAGCAAGTGGCTGAAAAAGTGTTCGGTGGAACGTCTAGGCTCCCAGGGATATGCTGTTAATACAACTGCCAAAACACAAACATCAAAGACGGATTTACATTTTCAAGTCATAATTTAAAATGACTTGGCAAGACTTTAACACTCAAACCACTTTATTGGTTAATAAGACCACTAGCCAACAGTAAGACTTACCTACCACCAAAAAAGATACTAAGCCTAATTTAGGGTACTAGTAATCTGTTTTGTGTGTGTGTGTGTGTGTGTGTGTGTGTGTTTTTAATTCTCTCTCCAATTTAGATCAATGGTCTGGACTATTTGCTAAATGTAAAAAACCAATTTTATTCTAAATTGTCATTAAGGATAACAAGACATAATTTTATAAAACATGAAGGCAATACAATTCTAAGTTTCAAGGAGCCTACAGTTTACCTTTGGAACTCAGGATTTAAATGTAGCCATTAGTTTTCACTCATTTCAGATTTTGGTAAAGATGCTATAAACATTTAATGAAGCATCTTTGATCCATTTCTACAATCGAGGAATGACAACATGTTATCTTCAGAAATGACTTGACAAATGACTCTTGTGCAGAAAACTTTCAGCATGAGAACCCTGGATAGGCAGATTTGAGGCAGAGGTTGAAGCAAATTTTTTAAAAATTGTAAAATATATAGAACATAAAATGTACCATCTTAATTATTTTGATTGATTGATTAATTGATTGAGATGGAGTCTCCCTCTGTTGACCAGGCTGGAGTGCAATGTCATAATCTTGGCTCACTGCAACCTCCACCTCCCAGGTTCAAGCGATCCTCCTGCCTCAGCCTCCTGAGTAGCTGGGACTACAAATGAGTACCACCATGCCCAGCTAATTTTTTGTATTTTTAGTTGAGACAGGTTTTCGCCGTGTTAGCCAGATGGTATCGATCTCCTGACCTCGTGATCTGCCTGCCTCAGCCTCCCAAAGTGCTGGGATTACAGGCATGAGCCACTGCACCTGGTCATCTTATTTTTAAGTGTACAATTCAGTAGAATTACTCACAGTGCTGTGCAATTATTTCCATTATTCATAACCCAGAGCTTTTTCACCATCCCAAACAGCAACTCTGGATCTATTGAACAGTAATTCCCCCTTCCTCCTTCCCACACATTAGTTTTGAATTTAAAGCAAACTTTTTTTTTTTAAGTAAAAAACAATCCAACAAACAGAACTCCTCCACTTCTATAGGGCCTGGGCAGCCAGACCACAAGTTCATAAACCTGTCAGTGAGGCCATGGGGGCGTGTTTTCCCCGGTACTTCAGCTATCAAAATTGTTTACATCTATTTTGACAGATAAACCATACATAATCTTTTTATTTTTTTTTATGAATTTAGCAAATATTATCTGAGTGCCTACATATGGCCGGCATTCTTTTAGTTCTAGAAGAAACTAAGATAGACCTGGTTGCTGCCCTCACAGACCTCACATTCTGGTTGACACTGTTTCACTTTATCCCCAAACTCTGTAAACCATGGAAAAGTGTGAAATTTTGATGAGCTACCGATGATATGACACAAGCTTTGTGTCAGTTACCCATTTTTGGCACCAGAATTGTTAGAACATTATCTACTTTTCACTATTATTTTTAGTTGGTGCTTTACAGGGGATGGATACAAGAGAAGTTGAACTCTATTCCCAATGGTTGATGAATTATTATGCCCTTATGTTGGCCTCCTGGATCTCTGTATCATTTCATTCAACATCTGATAAAACATATTATAGAAACTAGTAATAGAAAAAAAAATCCCTTAGGTTTTCTAACATTTTCTATTTTAAATATCCAGTTTGGGATTCCATTTATATGAAACATCCAAAATACGCAAATCCAGAGACAGAAAGATTAGTGGTTGTGGCTAGGTGCAGTGGCTCACGCCTGTAATCCCAGCACTTTGGGAAGCCAAGGCAGGCAGATCACGAGGTCAGCAGTTCGAGACCAGCCTGGCCAATATAGTGAAACCCTGTTTCTACTAAAAATTCAAAATTTACCTGGGTGTGGTGGCGTACACCGGTAGTCCCAGCTACTCGGGAGGCTGAGGCAGAAGAATCGTCAATTTTAAAAATTAAATTAGGTATTCAATCAAGCTAGACACAATGGTCGTGAGAACATATCTTTTAAGTCCATATATAGCTACCAGAGGGCCCTTCTTATAAACTATAAAAAACAGGTTCGTCCATTCTGAAGTGGCTGCAAACAAGCAATATATACTGGGGCAATCTGTGAACCCAGATTCAGGCTGGGCAGCATCTGGATAAGTAGAGGAGAAAATCATCTGGTCAGACGAGACTGTCTCCTCATCAGCAGAGCCCCTAATACATCCTTAAATCACACTCAAACTCCCACATCTGCTTGAAGCAACAGGAATTCAGATCTAGATAGAAATCCCTAGGATTTATCTGCAAGGGAACTCCTATGCTTATACAGACATGGTATTAGATATACCTGGCCGTTAGACACCCCTCCTATGCAGTACATGCCTGCCTTAAAAATGGAAACTAGACTTTCTCCATGAAAAATCACAGAAATTTTAAAGGTAAATCTTATTTCACCTTAAAATATTTGATAAAAGGTCTCCTGTTATTAGGAAACTTATTCACCCAGCCATGCCTGCACCCACTCACTGATTTAGCCATGTGGTCATACTCATTAACTCCTAGGCAAAAATCAGTGTAAATACACTCTATGGCATTTACAAATGGAATAGGTATTGCTAAAAGGACTACAGAAGAGTGTTAAGATTTCAGACTCCCCTAATTGTAAGACAAAAAAATAGTATGTGAACACTTGAGAAAAAAAAGTCATTTGCAATAGGAAAACTCCAACACTTTGCCCGCTCTGTTTAGAAACAAAAGTAACAGGCTGATCAAGAACTCAGAGATGCACACAATTATGATTTTATTTGTTAAATTATAATAGCCAAAAGAGCTTTAAGACGGCAAAATAAACTATACATCCATTTTAGAAAAGTCCTTTTTGTTTCTTTAAATCAGAGGCCCCCTCTAGTGTTTGAAAACAGTCACAGGCAACACACAATGCAACTGAAGGTAAATAGTCAAAAAAATAATAGTCTGGGGTAAAAAATAGCATTTTACCCCAGACCTTCCAAAACAAAAGGCATACTGTTTCATTCAAGTGGCACAAAAATCAATGAGAGAAAAATAGCTAATCATAATTAATATTGCAAATTCCTGCTATGATTCACAGATTCATTATCCTCTCATTCAGTAATTTATTATTTACTGCTGTAATTTTTTTAGAAGATTAATACTTTGTTAATAAGAAAAATATATATATAATAAGTATACGGACTTTAATTACCCTAAAAAAGAAATATATCTCATTTAAAATGACAAGAAATTAATGTTACCATATACCCTATTCTGCTTTGATGGAAGCTATTGGTAACTTCCTAAAGTATATACATAAATTTATTATATTTGGAAATCAGAACTTTTTTAACTACATATATTTTGAAATTCAACCTAATCTGTGAATCTGCTAAAACTTTTCCAGTATTCTGTAAAAGGAGCTAGAAAGCATTGCTTTGAGGACAAATGTTGGCTCTGAAGAATATGATATAAAAGAACTCTTAGAGTTTATACAGACATGGCACTGCATAAATCCAATGACTGAATCTTGTGCACTTATGAAAAAGATTGATTGAAATTAGGGGGAGTAAAAAATAGTTGATTTTCACTCTATTTTTTCAGCTAACATCTTTATGTGTCTGTTTACATGTTCTATTACAGAGGGTTTAAGTTAACAGCCAGTATTACTATAACTGGCAAATAAATCTCTAATTTTAACAAAAGGAAACAATACAAACTTAAGCAAGAAACTGACAGAGAAAACTATACTAAGCTAACACTTCATGTTCTTAAAAGTGATGAGTACACTGGAAATTTGAAAATTCAATAGCTCTTGAAACAAATTTAATCTGTATTAACTTTATTTAAATAAATGACCAATTTGTCACCCAATATGTCATATGGCTTCTCTGTTCTGATCTTTCTTTTGAAACATGTCACTTGCAAATACTGTAAGTTAAGGAAAAGAGGTCATCCAAAATGTGTTAAACTGGTTACAACTGGTCTCAACTTTAAAGACATTTACATTCAAATGGAATAGGACGCAGCATTTTTAAAGTGCAAGATATACTCTTTTGGCTCAATATGAAATACTGTAGAACTGGAAATTACTGTAGTAATTTCTCCTACAACAAACTTAGTGAAAAGCTGTTTTGAAAGTTAGCCATCAGATTATAAACTATAAAAAACACTGAAAAGTCATTTAAAATGAGTATATAAAATGAAAATTACAAATAAAACCAGTATGGGAGAGGTAGCATAAAGTAAATAAGATCAAATAAATACTATACAATAACATACAAAATTTTGCTTATAAAAATTGAAAATAGCATTTTAAAACATCCATTTTCCTCACTTTTGAGGGTTTTACAATGAAATTAAAATTTAGACTTAAGAGTCTCTATAAAGCTTTCCCAAATGTTATTAATTACTGGCATTGTTTTTTGCCAAAATTTCTCTGATCTGTCGGTTGAGTATACTTATTATTTGATCTTCGTGATTATACACACCTGTTCTCATCAAAGTATCCCTTTCTTCTATTAGGCGAGTCAAATAATCACCCAAGCCTTCTTCCAATACACTGCCATGTGGGCCATCCTTTTTTCCACTCGCAATCTCTCTGGAATCCTGGTATTGTTTTTGTTCTTGTTGCCTTAACCTGAGAAGTCAAGAACAAATGCCACTCTAGCAACTGTGTTGGTTTTCTTAACAGTACAATTTAAAAACAAAATGATTCAATGGTAAAATAAGGTTTTAGTAATATTTTCAGAAAGAAAAAAAACCAACAATGTTCCACTTGGCTAGTCAGAGTCTGCACATTTATAAAAGGCAACTTTAAAAACAATACTTGTTTTTCTAATTACAAAATACATAAAAACTGTAGATACTCTGGAGCTGTGCAAAGAAGAAAATAAAAATCATCTGTAATATTATCCTAATTTGAATATTTTTCCTTATTTTAAAGTTTAAAAAACGCATATATATACTTAAAATATGTATTTAAAAAAAATTAATGATACTATATAGGCAATGCTGTATACTACTTTTCTCATTTATAAATTTTTTTATATCATTAAATGTTCTTCTAAATGGTTTTATAATATTCTATCATTTGGGGTATCATCATTTATTCATCCTTTATTTTTCATCTTTAGGTTGCTCTTAAACCTTTGCTGTTATTGTTGTTTTGAACATACATTTTAAAAATTCATTCAACAAAAATTTATTTGTGCCAAACAAGCTAAGGGGATACTGCAGTGAGTGAACCAAGAAGAAAATTCCTTACTATTATGGAGCTTATGTCTCTAATTATTTGTAGAAAGTAAAAATCTATAAATATGTGTGGTTTCAAAGGGCATATGCATGTTAAGGTTTTATATGGATATCTTCAAGTTATGTTTGTTATCATCTCATTTGGCTGAACTGGGATTTGGGTATTTCCAATAGAATACTGTTGATCAAACTGTCTTGAAAATGGAGCTGTAATAATACTTGGTATATTTTGTTTGTTTAAGACAAGGTCTCACTCTGTCACCCAGGCTGGAGTGCAGTGGTGCAATCACAGTTTACTGCAGCCTCAACTTCCTGGGCTCAATGGATCTGCCTGCCTCAGCCTCAGTCCGAGTAGCTGGGACTACAGGCACGTGCCACCATGCCCAGCTAATTTTTATATGTATATACATATATGACGGCATTTCACGATGTTTCCCAGGCTGGTCTCTAACTCCTGGGCTCAAGCAATCTGCCTGCCTCGGCCTGCCAAAGTGCTGGGATAACACTAAGTTTGGATATGGAATATGTTTTAATTTAGAATGTACAATTAAGATATAATTTTGTATTTCTCTATATTAGTGGCTACAAAAGTATTTTAATTTGCAACAATTCCTAAATTTTGTCTTGATTATAAGACAAAGCAGTTGAGTCTAAGTCCTTCCTCTGAGATAGGCTTCAGAGGAAAAAAGCCGCAGAGAAGCCAAAGTCCATTTCTGAATTTATACACAGGGTGAGGGAGAGGGAGAAAGAAGTAGTGAGGAACAAATCCGGTTCTGACAGACCAGGATGGGCCGCAGAGGGTACACGACTGTTGGCAGTACACACTTTGGTTTGCTCAGATGACCCTCTGAAACATGAAACTCCTATAATTCTCCATTAAAAAAAGAAAAAAAAAAAGAAACTACAGTCCAAGAAGGATACTAAATGTCTTTATCTGTTCCAAAACAAAAAGCTGAAATGGTGCAGGGCACTGTACTCTGGGACGTGGGTGGGAAATGGAGTGGTGAATGAGACACTGGCACCAAGTCTTTTCATGAAATTTGAGCAATTCATGTGGATAAGGAAGGGTAGATTTCTGAAGAGTTGTTTCCCCTATGCTAATTCTTACAGCTGCCTTGTAGGATGGGGTCCTCTAGGTAAATTAATGACACACAATGTTAAACAATGTACAAGAAAATTAACCATTTCCCTTCTGTGCATCATCTATCTATACATGTAGGACAAATGCAATTTTTGCACAACTGATAGATCATCTCTACCAAATCTTTAATAAAATGCAATTATTAGTCATGATCACAATAGAATTTTAGAACCTGATAGCTGAAGAAGCCCATAAAGTTGTTAAAGGAAACTTTTAGAACATTCCTGACAACTGCTGTTCTGGACTCTACAAGCACACTCTCTGCCACTAGGAACATACTACTTTGTAGAACTGCTTTAACTGAGAAAGTTCCTTCTTATATTGAACTTGGTATGCCTCTTTACATTTTCAATGATTGGCTATGATATTGCCTAAGAAGAGAAGCCCACTTACTTCTTCTTAATATGGCAGCCCTCCACATATTTGAAGACAGCTATCTACCACTTTTCCCAAGAGTTCTCCAAGTTCAATATCCCTCACTCTCCTAACCACTTCTTAGATGGCATGATATATTGCCCCTTACTGACTGGTCATATTCCACTAGAAGCTCTCCAGGTAGCTGATTTCCCTTAAACTGTGTTGCACATTGGTAAGAACATCCCAGAGGTGATTTACCAGCAATGAATACTGAACACTACTTCTATGAATGTCCCTAACTGCACTGACTCTTTGGCAGCCAAATCAAACAATTATTAGTGGCCACATAAATCTTCCTGAGCTGTTTCACATGAACTGTTTTATGTCTTATCTATCACTTAAGTGATTTTTCTTACAGCTTATACACAGGATTCTGCTTTTGTCTCCTATATATATATATTATATATTATATTTTAAGCTCTGTGGTACATGTGCAGGTTTGTTAAATAGGTATACATGTGCCATGGTGGTTTGCTACATCCGTCACCCCTTTGTCTACATTAGGTATTTCTCCTAATGCTATCCCTCCCCTAACCCCCAGCCCCGAAAGGCCGCGGTGTGTGATGTTCCCCTCCTTGGGTCTTTATGTTCTCATTGTTCAACTCCCACTTATGAGTGAGAACATGCGGTGTTTGGTTTTCTGTTCTTGTGTTAGTTTGCTGAGAATCATGGTTTCCAGCTTCATCCATGTCCCCCTGCAAAGGACATGAACTCATCCTTTTTTATGGCTGCATAGTATTCCATGGGGTAAATGTGCCACATTTTCTTTAACTAGTCTATCCTTGATGGGCATTTGGGTTGGTTCCAAGCCTTTGCCATTGTGAACAGTGCTGCAATAAACATACATGTGCATGCGTCTTTATAACAGAATGATTTATAATTTTTCGGGTATATACCCAGTAATGGGATTGCCGGATCAAATGGTATTTCTAGTTCTAGATCCTTGAAGAATTGCCATACTGTCTTTCACCACGGTTGAAGTGATTTACACTCCCACTAACAGTATAAAAGCGTTCCTATTTCTCCACATCCTCTCCAGCATCTGTTGTCTCCTGACTTAACAATCTCATTTTGGTTTTGATTTGCTTTTCTCCAATGACCAGTGACGATGAGCTTTTTTTCATGTTTTGTTGGCTGCATAATTGTCTCTTTTTCAGAAGGGTCTGTTCATAACCTTTGCCAACTTTTCAGTGGGGTGTTTTTTCTTGTACATTTGTTTAAATTCTTTGTAGATTCTGGATATTAGCCCTTTGTTGGATGGAGACATTGCAAAATTTTTCTCCCCTTCTGTAGGTTGCCTGTTCACTCTGATGAGCAAAGTTTCCTTTGCTGTGTAGAAGCTCTTTAATTTAATTAGCTCCTATTTGTCAATTTTGACTTTTGTTGCCATTGCTTTTGGTGTTTTAGTTATGAAGTCTTTGCCCATGCCTATGTCCTGAATGGTATTGCCTAGGTTTTCTTCTAGGGTTTTTATGGCTTTTGGTCTTATGTTTAACTCTTTAATCCATCTTGAGTTAAAGACTCATCTTGAGTCACAGTTCACTGCAGCCTCGACCTCCTGGGCTCAGTGGACCTGCCCTCCTCAGGCTTCCGAGTAGCTGGGACTACAGGCACATGCCACAGTGCCCGGCTAATTTTGTGTGTGTGTGTGTGTGTGTGTGTGTGTGTGTGTGTGTGTGTGTGTGTGTGTGTGTGTGTGTGTGGTTTTGTAGAGATGGTGTTTCACTATGTTTCCTAGGCTGGTCTCTAACTCCTGGGCTCAATGGATCTTTAATCCATCTTTAACACAAGATGGATTAAAGACTTAAACTGTATAAAGTGTAAGGAAGTGATCCAGTTTCTGTTTTCTGTATATGGCTAGCCAGTTTTCCCAACACCATGTATTAAATATGGAATCCTTTCCCCATTGCTTTTTGTCAGTTTTGTCAAAGATCAGATGGTTGTAGATGTGTGGCATTATTTCTGAGGGCTCTGTTCTGTTCCATTGGTCTGTATATCTATTTTGGTACCAGTATCATGCTGCTTTGATTACTGCAGTCTTGTAGTATAGTTTGAAGACAGGTAGCATGATACCTCCAGCTTTGTTCTTTTTGCTTAGGATTGTCTTGGCTATGTGGGCTCTTTTTCGGTTCCATATGAAATTGAAAGTAGTTTTTCCTAGTTCTCTGAAGAAAGTCAATGGTAGCTTGATGGGGATAGCATTTAATCTATAAATTATTTTCATGATATTGATTCCTCCTAACCATGCGTATGGAATGTTTTTCCATTTGTTTGTGTCCTTATCTCCTTGAGAAGGGGTTTTTAGTTCTCCTTGAAGAGGTCCTTCACATCCCTTGCAAATTGTATTCATTGGTATTTTATTCTCTTTGTAGCAGTAGTGAATGGGAGTTCACTCATAATTTGGCTCTTTGTCTGTTACTGGTGTACTGGAATGCTTGTGATTTTTGCACGTTGATTTTGTATCCTGAGACTTTGAAGTTGCTTATCAGCTTAACTAGATTTTGGCCTGAGACGATGGGGTCTTCTAAATATACAACCACGTCATCTGCAAAGAGAGACAATCTGACTTCCTCTTTTCCTAATTAAATACCTTTTATTTCTTTCTCTTGCCTGATTGCCCTGGCCAGAACTTCCAATACTATGTTGAATAGGAGTGATGAGAGAGGGCATCCTTGTCTTGTGCTGGTTTTCAAAGAGAATGTGCCCAGTTTTTGCTCATTCAGTATGATACTGGCTGAAGGTTTGTCATAAATAGCTCTTATTATTTTGAAATACATTCCATCAACACTTAGTTTATTGAGAGTTTTTAGCATGAAGGGCTGTTGAATTTTGTCGAAGGCCTCTTCATCTATTGAGATAACCTTGTGGTTTTTGTCACTGGTTCTGTTTATGCGATGGATTACATTTATTGATTTGTGTATGTTGAACCAGGCTTGCATCCCAGGGATGAAGCTGAATTGATTGTGGCGGACAAGCTTTTTGATGTGCAGCTAGATTCAGTTTGCCAGTATTTTATTGAGGATTTTCACATCGATGTTCATCAGGGATATTGGCCTGAAATTTTCTTTTTTTGTTGTGTCTCTGCCAGGTTTTGGTATCAGGAAGATGCTGGCCTCATAAAATGAGTCAGGGAGGACCCCCTCTTTTTCTATTATTTGGAATAGTTTCAGAAGAAAGGGTACCAGCTTCTCTTTGTACTCTCTGGTAGAATTCGGCTGTGAAACTGTCTGGTCCTGGACTTGTTTTGGTTGGTAGGCCATTAATTGCTGCCTCAATTTCAGAACCTGCTATTGGTCTATTAAAGGATTTGACTTCTTCCCGGTTTAGTATTGGGAGGATGTAAGTGTCCTGGAATTTATCCATTTCCTCTAGATTTTCTGGTATATTTGCGTAGAGGTGTGTATAGTATTCTCTGATGATAGTTTGTATTTCTGTGGGATTGATGGTGATATCCCCTTTATCATTTTTTCTATATCTATTGATTATTCTTCTCTTCTTTATTAATCTGGCTAGCAGTCTATCTATTTTGTTGATCTTTTCAAAAAACAAGCTCCTGGATTCACTGATTTTTTTGAAGGGATTTTTGTGTGACTGTCTCCTTCAGTTCTACTCTGATCTTATGTTATTTCTTCTGCTGGCTTTTGCATTTGTTTGCTCTTGCTTCTCTAGTTCTTTTAATTGTCGTGTTAGGGTGTTGATTTTAGATTTTTCCTGCTTTCTCTTGTGGACATTTAGTGCTATAAATTTCCCTCTACATATTGCTTTAAATGTGCAGAGATTCTGGTATGTTGTGTTCATTCTCACTGGATTCAAAGAACATCTTTATTTCTGCCTTCATTTCGTTATTTATCCAGCAGTCATTCAGGAACAGGTTGTTCGGTTTCCATGCAGCTATGTGGTTTTGAGTTAATTTCTTAATCCTGAGTTCTACTTTGATTGAACTGTGGTCTGAGACTGTGTGCTATGATTTCCATTCCTTTGCATTTGCTGAGGAGTGATTTACTTTCAATTATATGGTCAATTTTAGAATAAGTGTGATGTGGTGCTAAGAAGAATGTATATTCTGTTGATTTGGGGTGGAGAGTTCTGTAGATGTGTATTAGGTCCACTTGGTCCAGAGCTGAGTTCAAGTATTGGATATCCTTGCTAATTTTCTGTCACATTGATCTGTCTAATAATGATAGTGGGGTGTTAAAGTCTCCCACTAATATTGTGTGGGAGTCTAAGTCTCTTTGTAGGTCATTAAGAACCTGTGTTATGAATCCAGGTGTTCCTGTATTGGGTGCATATATATTTAGGACAGTTAGCTCTTCTTGTTGCATTGATCCTTTTACCATTATGTTATGCCCTTCTTTGTCTCTTTTGATCTTTGTTGTTTTAAAGTCTGTTTTATCAGAGACTAGGATTGCAACCCCTGCTTTTTATTTGCTTTCCTTTTGCTCAGTAAATCTTTCTCCCTCCCTTTATTTTGAGCCTATGTGTGTCTTTGCATGTGAGATGGGTCTCCTGAATACAGCACGCCAATGAGTCTTCACCTTTATCCAATTTGCCAGTCTGTGTCTTTTAATTGGGGAGTTTAGCTCATTTACATTTAAGGTTAATATTGTTATGTGTGAATTTGATTTGGCCATTATGATGCTAGCTGTTTATTTTGCTCGTTAGTTGATGCAGTTTCTTCAAAGTTACAATGGTCTTTATAATTTGGTATGCTTTTGCAGTGGCTGGTACCAGTTGTTCTTTTCCATATTTAATGCTTCCTTCCAGGGCTCTTGTAAGGCAGGCCCCGTGTGACACAATTTCTTAGCATTTGCTTGTCTGTAAAGGATTTTATTTCGCCTTCACTTATGAAGCCTAGTTTGTCCGGATCTGAAATTCTGGGCTGAAATTTCTTTTCTTTAAGAATGTTGAATACTGGTCACCACTCTATTCTGGCTTGTAGGTTTCTGCTGAAAGATCTGCTAAGTGTGATGGGATTCCCTTTGTAGGTAACTTGATCTTTCTCTCTGGCTGCACTTAGCATTTTTTCCCTCATTTTAACCTTGGTGAATCTTACGATTATGTGTCTCCGGATTACTCTTTTTGAAGAGTATCTTTGTGGTGTTCTCTGTATTTCTTGAATTTGAATGTTGGCCTGCCTTGCTAGTTTGAGGAATTTCTCCTGGATAATATCCTGAAAAGTGTTTTCCAATGTGGTTCCATTCTCCCCGTCGTTTTCAGGTACACTGATCAAATGTAGATTTAGTCGTTCCATGTAATCTCGTATTTCTTGGAGGATTTGTTGGTTTCTTTTCACTCTTTTTTCTCTAGTCTTCTTGCTTTATTTCATTGAATTGATCTTCAATCTCTGATATCCTTTCTTCCACTTGATCGATTTGGCTATTGAAACTTATGTATGCTTCATTATGTATGCTTACGTATGCTGTGTTTTTCAGCTCCATCAGTTTATGTTCTTCTCTTAACTCATTATTCTAGTTAGCAATTTGTCTAACCTTTTTTCAAGGTTTTTAGCTTTCTTGCATTGGGTTAGAACATGCTCCTTTAGCTTGGAGGAGTTTATTATTCACCATCTGAAGCTTGCTTCTGTCATTTCATCAAAATCATTCTCCATCCAGTTTTGTTCTCTTGCTGGCGAGGAGTTATGATCCCTTAGAGAAGAAGAGGCATTCTGGTTTTTGGGATTTTCATCCTTTTTGGTCTCTAATATATTTAATATTGTTGATTTCAGTTCTCTCAGAAGCATAATTTATTAAGATAATATTTAGTAATATTCAGTTGTGTATGATCTACGAATTTGATAGACAATATGGATATCTTTAAGCCACCAAAACAGTACTTACCAAACAGCAGGAGCTAAATACATACTTGCTAAACTAGAACCAAAAAAGTGCTAATATGACAGCAAAATTTTGGAATGCAAGGATATTATAATTCATTAATTTGTAATATCTTCCAAGTCTATAGATACCAAATAAGTATTTGCTGAATAAATGAGAATAAAAGTACTATGGATTGAACCCTGTTAAGCATGGTACTTAGAGCTGACCTTTTACAACTGGTATTTCTTCAATTATCTTTTAAATACAGTTATTTAATTCAGCTAGGAACCCACTTAATATCGTGACCACATTTTTCTCTACTTCATACATGGAGATAATCATAAGATACTGTGTCAAATGTAATGTGTATGCTCCGAACTGTGTCCCTGCCAAATTCACATGCCAAAGCCCTAATCTCCAATGTAATGGTATTTAGAGATGAAACTTGGGAGATATTCAGATTTAGATCAGGCCATGAGGGTGAATTCTCATCATGGGATTAGTGCTCTCGTAAGAAGAGACACCAGAGAGACGACATAGTGAGAAGGTGGCCCTCTAAAACCAGCCACACTGCCACCATGATCTTTGACTTCTAGCCTCTAGTACTGTGAGAAAATAAACTTGTTTAATCTATCCAATCTATGGTATTTTTAAAAATCAGTCCAAGTTAACTAAAACTGCGCTTTGCTCAAACAAAAATATATTGGATCCTTGATAAACTAAGCTAAAAAGTCTTCTCCCAAAACCACTCTCCAAAAAGACTAGAGTTCATTTTTATGCTGCTTCTTTGTGATTACTTTTCTAACATGAAACACTGTTGAAGTTGTGATTAAGATGAACACAGCACTACAGAGAAGCCCAATGTAGCATAGTAGTTAAAAATACAATCTCTGGAATCAGATTTGAACTCTGGCTCCATGATTTACTAGCTATATGACTTTGAATAATCTTAAATTTAAACTTTAATTTTCAATCTCTTCATCTCTAAAATGGTGAAAATATCTTTCTCACAAAGCAGCTTTGAAGATTTAAAAAAAAAATGGGCTGAGCAATGTAAGACATTTAAAACAGCTCTTGACACAAAGTATGGGCTCACTAAGAGCTAATGTTACACATAGTAATAATATTACTAAATTTGAAATTTCTTATACTTTATATAATTCAAGACTCAGTTTAAAGTAGCAATAATCCTGAAATCATCACACAAAAATAAATTTTAAAGTACGAATCCTATAAATGGACACAGGAGAGCTCAATGGACTTTACATAGCTGTATTCATAGCAAAAAAAAAAAACTTTAATGATCTTTGCCATAGATTTTCTTTTCTTTTTAAATTTGACACAAGGTCTCACTCTGTCACTCAAGCTGTCGCCAAGCTGGAGTGCAGTGTGGCATGATCATAGTTCACTGCAGCCTGGAACTCTTGGGCTCAAAGGATCCTCCCACCAGCCTCTCAGAGTGCTAGGATTACAGGCATGAGCCACAGTGCCTTGCTGCCATAGATTTTCTATTGTATATGTCTGCTACATTTTATATATTATTATATATGATCTACTTTATCCTTGGGAGACCTGAAGTTATACCTTCCCTGAACCAAACTTTGGTTTTTGAAAGAAACACTCTTTTAGTTATAATACCTGTTCAATTCATTTCTTATATCCAACAATTCTTGTTGCTCAGTTTTTACTGTATCTTTTTCCTCGGCAGCCAGGTAACGTAGTCTCATCTGTTCCAATTCTTCCTGCTGTTTTTTAAGACGAGCCATTTGGCTTTCTTGCTCCCTCTTGAAAGAAACAAATAAACAAGTCATATCCCTAACATTAGGAACAAATACTTCATATATTTGCCTTATGATTATAATCCTATTTGACAACACCCATGATATAGCCACACACTATCAATTTTTTTCTTTTTTAATACAAAGTCTCACTGTCTTGCCCAGGCTGGGGTGCACTGGCTATTCACAGGAGCAACCAAGAATACTAGGGCCTCAGACTGCTAGGTTCAAGGAATCCTCCTGCTTCGGCCTCAGGGCCCAAGTGAGCCCAAGAAATGTGCCAACCCTTGCACTGCTAATTTTATGAGTTATATATTATACAGAAATACCCAGGTAGGTTTTCTCTAAACACTGTTACTTCTTTTACTATAAGTCATAATCCTTCATCAATCAGTGATTGATATTAGCTGAGTATCACAGGACAAAGAGGCTGCTGTCAATACAATGAACTGCCAAAAGGCTAGTGGTAAGAGCAGCACCTGAGAAAACCATTATACAAAGATGTACCTAAAAAATTCAGTAATTGTCCCTGCACAAATTGCTAATTCCACTCTCACTTCAGTAAATATGCCTTTCTACTGTTCTCCAAGCTCACATAAAAACCTATGCACATATATTTTTAAACAAAAATGAAAATAAACAATACACTCTAGTTTGCATTTTTTAAATAAGTTTAACAATTCTTCAGGTCAACAGATAGTCTTTTAAAATAAATGTGTAACGCTCCACAGAATGGATATTCCATGACTTACGCAACCACTTTCTCAGTAACAGACACTTTTGCTACTACAAACAATGCTGTAATAGGATACCCTGTCATCTACTGCAGAGTCAGCTTAGGAATCCTTAAATCATTTTCTTAAGAGAGAACCCCAAAGTGGGAGAGCTGGGTCAATAGGTTGTTAACTATTTTTTTAAAAAGTATTTATTGAATTGTAACAAACAAAAAACTGCCAAATGACAAGGTACATTTTGATATATTTTCACAAAGTAGACCACTCACATACCCACCATCCAGATCAGACTGACAGAACCTCAGAAGTTTGTGTCTCCTCCCGGTCACTAACCACTCACCCTTTCCCAAAGATAACTACTACCCTAATTTTAACAACAGAAATAAGTTTTGAACTTAATATATAATCTGTACAGTATGAATTTGTGTCAGGGTTCTTTCATTTAACATTGCTTTTGAGACTCATTCTATGTAGTTCATCATTTACATTATTATACAGCATTCCATTGAATGAATATACAATTTATTCATTTCACGGCTGAAGGATACTGGGCAGTTTCCAGTTTTGAATTATAAATAATGCTGATATGAAGATTTTATACATGTCTTTTGGAATATATTTGTATGCATTCCCACTGGATATATACATAGGCTTCAAATTGGTCAGAGGATATGAGAATTACAACAGCATTAGTAAATACAGGTTTTAGTATCCTTTATCTGAAATGCTTGGGGCCGTTAAGTGTTTTGATTTTGAAATATTTGCATATACATAATGAGATATGTTGGGGATGGGACCGTCTAAACATGAAATTCATTTATGTTTCACATACACCTTGTATACACAGCCTGAAGGTAATTTTACACAGTGTTTTAAATCTGTGTGAGTTGTCACATAAGGTCAGGTGTAGAATTTTCCACTTGTGGTGTCCTGTCAGGGCTCAAAAAGTTCAGATTTTGAGGCATTTCAGATTAGGGATGTTCAACCTGTATTTCCAAACAGTTTGCAAAGCAGTCCTATCAATTCATACTTCCACTTGAGCATTCCAGTGCCCTATATTCTTGCCGAGACTTGGTAAAGTCATTTTTTTTTTTCATTTTAGCCATCTGACAGGTTAGCTAGTAGTATCTCATTGTGATTTTTATCTTGTACTGTTCAAAGACCAGTGAGGTTGAACACATTTTAATGGTTTTAATGGCATTTAGATATCTTTGTTTATAAAGTTCCTATTTAAACTTTTGGTACTTTACTTGGTTGTCCATCATCTGTTACTGATGTTTATAAATATTGGATAAGTCCTTTGTCAATTATATAAATTACAACTATTTCTCACTAGTCTTTGTTCTGTCTTTTCACTTCTTTAATGATGTTTTTAATAAAACATCAGATTTTTCTGTCTATTCCTTTTTGGTTAGTGCTCTTTCCTATTTCAGACATTTTTGCCAGTCTCAGTCTTGAAGATATTCTTTTATGTTACCCTCTTGAAGTTTCATTTTATCCCCCGTATAGAGCTCAAACTGACCTAGCAACATTTACTGAAAAATACCTCTTCTCTTGTTCCTTGGCAGTTACCACCTGTCACATATCACATCTGTCCATATATGTTTTTGTTTCTGGATGCTCTAAACTGATCTATTTACTCTTGCACTAACACTACACTGTTTTAATTACTGTAACTCTTGTAACAATGTCTTAATATATGATACTGTATGTTCTTCTAAAACCTTTGGCTATTCTTCAAAATGATTTTAGCTATTTTTGGCTCTTACATTTCCATATAAATTTCAATTTCTAAGGCTAAAAGAAAAACCTACTGGGATTTTTATGATACTGAATCTACAGATCAATCTGGCCCAAACTAGTATCTTTAAAATACTGATTCTTCAATCAATGAAATGGTTTACTGCTCTAGTTATGTAGGTCTTAACTTTTGATAATACCTCTATGCTAAGACACATATTTCTTTGTACTGCTAGATATTTGATTTTAGATGCTAACGTAAATGGTAGAACTTTAAAATTTTCATTTCCTAATTACCTATAGTAGAGAAATAACATTGATTTTTTGCATATTGACTTTGTTTCCAGCAAACTTGCTAAACTCATTTATTCCTAATAGGTCACTGTAGATACGTTTTAGCTTTCTAAATACATCAGTTTTATCTGCAAATAACAGTAGTTTTATTTTTTCCTTTCCAAATGATATACTTTCTTTTTCTTGCCCTATTACATTGGCTAGAACACCTCTAATACAATGCTGAAATGGTGATAGAGGGCATCTTTCTCTCATTTCTGATCTCAGGGGAAACTTTCATTATTTTAAGAAATTTTTTTATAGGCTTTATGTGAAAACTCTGTATTAGATTAACAAGTTTCTTGTGTTAGTTTTTTAAGTATTACCATGAATAGGTATGATTTTTCTGCAGCTACTGATATGATTTTTTTTCTCCTTTACTCTTTTAATGTGGTAAATAACCAACCTTGTATCTGTTTAGTAAATAAACTTGGTTGTGATGCTTACAAGCTTAGTATCTTAAACATGTATCTTTAATGTTTTAAAAGACTGGCCAATTAATTTTGTTCTTATAATGTCCTTGTAAGCTTTTGGGATCAAGATTATGCTAGTCTCATTTTAAAAAAGTGAGAAATGTTTGTCACTTCCTGTTTTCTAAAATCTTTGTGTAAGACTAGTGTTATTTCTTCTTAAAATGTTTACTAAAATTCAAATGTGAAGATATATGGGTCTGAAGCCTTCTTTGTGGGCAGGTTTTTAATTACAGATTCAATTTCTATAATAGCTGTAAGACTATTCCTATTTTTTGTTTCTTAGTGTATCAGTTTTGGAAGTTCTTTTTTCAAATTCACATGAAATTGTTCATACTATCCTCTTATCTCTCTAAATGTCTTTGGGATCTGTAGTCCCGTCTCTTTTTTCAATTCCTGATATGGGTAGTTAGTATCTATTCTTTTTGTCCTTGAATACTTGTTAAGGGGGAGGGTTCCTTTCAAAGGCATGACTTTTGGCTTAATTGATTTTTATTGTACATTTTCCCCCATTTAATTAATTTCTATTTATTTTATTTCCTTGCTTCCACTTTAATTTCTTGTTTTTCTACTGAGTTTTTGAAAGGAATAGAGAGCAGATTTATTCTTGACTTCTTTTCTAAACACAACTGTGGTTACACATTTCTGTCTCAGCATGGCTTTCACTAAATCCCACACTTTGATATGTTGTATGTATACTATTTTTCACTTCAAAATATTTTCTAATTTTACTGTGGTCTCCAGTTTACCATGGGTTATGAGAAGTATACTACTTAATATTCACTCATTTGGGGACATTTCCTATTATCTTTTTATTAATTTCTAGCTTAATGTCACTGTGGTCAGAGAACATATTCTCAATTACACTCTTCTGGAATGTGTTGAGAATTGTAGTTTAATCCAGCATATGAGCAACTTGGCTAAATGTTCCATGTACACTAGAAAACAGTGTATATTTTGAATTTTTTGGATGAGATGTTCTGGAATATAGCAGTGGTTGTGTTGCCTTTCAGTCTGTTTGCACCATCAGTTTTCAGGAGAGTTATGGTAAAATCTTTAATCATTATTATAGATTTACCTATTTCTCTTTTTAGTTCTATTGATTTTTTTCTTTATATAATTTGTTGCTGTGTTACCCGGTACATACAAATGTGGAACTGCTGTCATCTTCCAGGTGGATTAGCCCCCTTTTATAATTATGAAAACTCTCTTGACCTGCAATAAAATGCCTCTCACCCTAAAGTCTGGTTTGCCTAATATAAGTATTGCTAGACCAGCTTTCTCTTACTTTGTATTATTGTAGTACATATTTTCCTTATGTTAGAATTCAACCATCCTATGTTATGATATTTTAAATGTGTCTCTTACAAAGCATATTGTGGACTTTTTAAAATTCAGTTTTTAAATATCTGTCTTGAATGACAGCATGTGGTCCACCTACCTTTAAAGCAATTGGTGATATGATATATATAGATTTAAATCTTTCCATCTTATGACTTTCTACTCATTCCATCTATGTTCCTTCTTCTCTTTACTTTTAATCAAATATTTTGCCATTCAATTTTCACCCTCTATCTTCTTACAGATTCCTTTTTAACTCTTCTCTTAGAAATATGTATCCCTCACTTAACAAAATCTAATTAGGACTTTTACAACTTTAGATAATGCAACATATTTTAAGCATTTCACTCCATCTCTTCATATTTTTTGTTATAAATTTTAATTTTATGTATATTTTAAAATCAACAAATATTGTTATTGTTATTTTCCTACAACCAATATCCATTTACAGTTTGCCTGATATTTAATTTCCATTGTTCTTCACTCTTCTGCATTTCAAAACTTTCATTCTGGATCATTCTTCTTCTGCCTGGAGAATTCAAGTATTTCTTTTGCTTCAGATTTGCCATGACAAATTCTGCCAATTTTTGTTAGTCTGAAGTCTTTCTTTTATGAAGAACACTTTTACTGGGTAACAAAATTTTAGTTCAGCAATTGTTTTCTTTAGTACTTTAGGGATGCTATTTTACTGTCTTACAAATTCCTTTACTTTTGTTAACAAGTAATCTGTCAGTCTTATCATTGCTCCTTTGAAGGCAATGTATCTGTCCACCCCTGCCCCCAACAGTTTTTAAGGTTTTTCTTTGCTTTTTGTCAATTTTGCTCTGATGCATCTAGGTAGGTTTACTTTGGATTTATCCTGCTTGCAGTTCACAGATATTTCTGAAGCTATGAACTGATAGCTTTTTGACTTTTGGAAAATTATTAGCCAGCATCTCTTTAAATATTCCCTTCTCCCCACTTTTTCTCCAATTACACATAAGATAGTCTCAAAAGATACTTCTCTAATATATTTCTTCATTACATCATCTATTTTCTTGAGTATAATGATGGTAGTATTTCAAACTTCTTGTCTGATATTCTAAAATCTGAATTATACTTGATTAAATTCTACTGAGCACAAGACATAAACAGGCACTCCACAGATAAAGAAATATAAGTGGCATGGCAAAACCCTGTCTCTACAAAAAGAAAAAAATTATAAAAATTAGCTACACATGGTGATATGTACCTGTAGTCCCAGATACTTGGGAGGCTGAAGTAGATAACCTAAGCCTAGTAGGTCGAGGCTGCAGTGAACTGTGAATGCTCCACTGCACTCCAAACTGGATGACAGAGTGAGACCTTGTCTCAAAAACAAACATATGAAAAGATGCTCAAAGTTATTAGTCACTAGAGGAATGAAAATTTAAGCCACAATATGACACTACTTGGGGCTGATCAAACTGAAAAATTTAAGACATCAGACAATAGCCAATTGTTGGCAAAAATGTGAAGAACAGGAACAATTATATGCTACTATTGGGAATTGCAAATTAGTATAACCACTTTAGAAGATAATTATGTAATATTTAGTGAAGCTGAAGAAATGAATGTCCCCTAGTACCAGAAATCCTACTTTTAGATATAAACACTAGATAAACTCTTACAGGTACTAATACATTCAGCATTCTCTTATCCTGGATAAAACATGTCCACTGAAAGAAGATTGGAAAAATTGTGCAATATTTATAGAGAATGATTCTATGCATATAAAGGTTCAAAACATACAAAACTAAGCAATGCTGTTTGCAAACAGACTTTTAATATATCTTATGTCACAAAATTATGACAAAAAGCGAAGGAATAATAAATACCAAATTCAAGGTAGTGGTTACCTCTGGAAAGAGAAGACACAGTTGAGAAAGGGACACAGAAAGCTTCCAAAGCGCTCATAATGCTGTTTCTTAAACTGGGAGGCAGGTGGAAAGAGTAGAACCTTCTTTGACATGTATATTTCATTTTAAAGTTATTTAAAAAGAATAACATATCTGGACAAAAATACACCAAACTGTCTTCTTTGGCTGAGGAGAGGATAAGATGTGATTTGTAGTGTCTGTGTTATATGGTGTTGCAAAATTGGGTTTTTAAAAATTTTTTACAATGAGTAAGTATGATTGCAAGCAGGAGAATCATAAAAGTTGATTATCAGCTTTATGTTACTCTGTAGAACTAAGTTTTTGATAAAATTCTACATTTTCTAAAATAAGAAAATTGTTTAAATGCTTTGAATTTTTAATCAAGTATAGGGCATTAATAATCATCACACACACACACAAATTAGAGGTTAGTGAAAGAAGTCCTCTCCAGTGCCAGGTGCTCTGGGTTAAAGGCTCCTCAATCAAGTGAGTATAATCTTTATTTTGCCTTGGCTGCCTATAAATCCAGAGAGGAGATGTAAACATACATACACTAGACTAAACAGCGGCTAAAAAGTGGCCACTAGTTACTCTCCCACTCACACATACCATGTAAGTCTGTGGGAAAAAACTTACAACTAAACTAAGGAACTCAAGTAAAGTTTTCTGAAAATAACCCAGAGCTGACAAGTCAGTAGGAGGGCCTGGATGGTTTCAAGACACAGTTTTTAACCAAGACTTGGACCTCCAACTGTTTTCTTAAACAAAGATTTACATCCCATCCTTGGCTAAATTACGTATAAATTAATCAAATTAACTACTCAGAGCGGATAAGCAAGAGGCTGGACAAGATAGTGCTAATGTCAGCCAATGAAGTCTGTGTTGTTTTAACTAAATGTATCAGCTCAGTTTTAAACAGATCTACTGTGCACAAATATGGTAAGGGACCCACAACCCTTCCCAAAACATTAGTTCTCTTTCCTGTCCTGGAAACAAACATACCTACTTTGAAAATATCTGACATAAAATTGCTACATTTTCTACAACAAATGCATACTTCATAACAATGCTTCATTTATTGTTTATGAAGTTGTAGGTTTTATTCTGCTTACATAATGATACTCTAACGTGTCAAGAAATGTTTTTAAGTAAATATGCAAACAAACATGTTATCATTTAGAACACAAGTAGGAAAGCAGAAAACTTCACTTGAGTATTTGTAGACCAATGCCATTCAAGTATTTGTTTTGGTTTTAAAATATTTCTATAGTATATCTTGAAGAGGAAAAAAAAGGAAACTAAATTACTTCTTAAGTCTAACAAGTAGAACTTTTAACTTTGTCCCATGATAGCAAACTTAAGAGTATCACTTCCTTGTCATCTAAATCAGGACTCATTTTATGTTATGCTTATTTATATTTTACAGCTGTTGCCTTCCTAGTTACCAAAGAACAAAAAAAGCTTACCACTGGGAAAAGACTTGTGGTTGTGAATCAAAAGAAAAAGTTTTTTCTAAATAATTAGAAGGTTACATTTTTTAATCACAAATTGACTATCCTAGGTCACCTCTGAGTAATGGAAATCTCTGTTTAACATTCTTCTGGCAATGGGCATCAAGCATTAGGTCTTATTTCCAAGCTTTACCAGCTGGATTTTGTCATTAACATTTATTAACAATCTAAGATATGGCTTTCACCATCTAATCCGTACTACACAAATGTTTTGTATGGCTCTCCAGAGGGTTTTGATGTGACAAATTACTGGCAGAGATTACAGCCTCGTGGCTATTCACCAGAGGCAATGTAAAATTAACATGGTACTAATCCAATTTAAACAAGAAGTTATACAAACAATCTTCTGAACAAAACTAGATAGACGATTCCAAAATTATATTCAAGCACAATAAATGTGTTTTTAATAAAAAGTTGAAGGAAAAAATTTTGAATTTTCACACACATGAAATGTGCCAATTTGATGAAGTTATTAATTTTAATCTTACTAAAACAGTTCATGGCAGAGCCCAATTCACTATGGTAATACCAAGGTCTATTACTTTTCTTCTTAAAGTGTTGCATCTCAGGGTAGTCTGCAGAACATCAGTGATCCCTAGTGACCTCAAAATTTGTTTACAGTGTTGTCCCTAAAGCAGAAAGTTTGTGGGATAAGGATTAAAATTGATTTGGAATGAAAGAGCAATGAACATCTCTGCACTCAAAAAAGTATTTTTTTTCTCATGGATTATAAATTTCAGAGTTGAACCACTTATTTAACACTTTTTTTTTTAACCTTTTCTTTACACTTACAGTAACTCAAGTCAAAGAAGGTATCTGAATGTTTGTGATATCCTCCTTATTAGAATCAAATAGCTCAAATTATTTGGCAATGTTTTTTGGGCAAGAGGGCAGGAAATACACAAGAAGAAGGTTAAATAGAAAATGGATTAAATGGAAAGATCCAGAAGATAACAAAAGTGTATGAGGATGTGTGTGTTAGAAAGAAGGGATTCTTGCATGGGAGCCTTTCACACCGAATCTTCTTATAAAGTAGACTACTTCAATACCCCAGTGTAAAACTAATCAAAAGCCAGGAATTTGGGGGATTCTATTCAGAACATTGTTTACTTATATTTTTTGAAACTAACTCAAATGGTAAAAAACTTAAAAGAATGTAATCTATAATAGACATATATGAACATGACAAGGTAAAAAGTTCTTGCACAGATACCTCTCAATAAAAAACATGTCAATTATAATGAGATTCAGTTTCAATAGTTAATGATTATTCAGTTCTCTCTAGAAAATGCTCTAACCAATAGGTAACATTTTTCCACCTTTTCAGCTGATTTAGGTAATGTGTAATTGATGAATTACCATTGCTACTGTTCACTGCTCAGTTTCTTCAATGGAAGCACTACTTCCACTTCTTCCCCATCTACTCTCCATTTAAAGACTTGAAATGATTTCCTACCTAGAAGAGTTATTTGAAGCATTTTCTCTTTGAAATATTTCCTCCTTAGCTTTGAGTGACAAATGTGGTGATAGCCCCCAGCGGTCCCCTGGTTTTTCTAATACTTGCTGACTTCATTACATTTCTTACCACCCTGCTATACTCTATCAGTCCTCCTAAGTGAACTTTAAGTTCCACATGGGAGCAACTGCTATATCCATAGCATCCCATTGTACGAAGTGCATAGCAGGCTTTCAATAAGCACTTGCTGAATGAAGGAAAGAATGAGCAAATGAACTAACTACAGATGTTTCTTCATCTCAATGTACTCACATTCCTTTATACTCAAACTTGGAAAGTTTACCTACTGACACTCTTGCACATCTGCACATTTAGCCCTTACATATTTTTTCTTCTGTACAGTTTTCTACTGGATGTCTATTATAACTATCACTGCATGAAAACATCCCCCAATTATGCACACTCAAGAATTTTTAGTCACAAAGCCCTCTAGTAAAGCTACTGTCCAATTAGGTCCCCACTGACTGAAGGCAACACCACCACAGAACAGCTTTATGGCTCATCTCTTTTTAACAAGCTACTTACTATTTACTGAACATATATTACGTATCAAACACTGTATTAAATAAACACTTTAAAACCACTCGTTTAATTCTCAGAATAACCTGTGTGAAAAAATTTCTCGTTGTTCAAATGAAGAGACTATCAGAGAAATTAAATTCCCAAAGTCAGAGGCAGAACCAAAATTCAATCTAGCTCTCCTAACTCCAAAGCCATGTTCTTAACTACTATTTATGCTGCTTCTGATGGAGTTTATGTCTTGTTACTTTTAACAGCTACTCTCATCATATTATTTCCTTGGCCCCAATTCCACAGGGACTCCTATTATACTATATGCAACTTAACTATCTTGGTATCATGACTATGTATTAGCTACTTGTCTCTCAAAATCACTTTAATTCTCATTACCAGACATGGTCTCTCTTGTGGTCAATGATGCCATTTTCCTTCTTAGGATATACCAACTCACGATGACCCCTGCCTCAATAATCTTGTCAGAGTGGCTAATTTTCTTCTCCTCAAAATTCTTTCATTCCTTGACTTCAATGGACTGAGACCATAGCATCATGAAAGGAAAAGAGCCTAAAGCTGTATTCATCAAAAGCTTTCAATGCTAGGTCTATCACTTAGTACCTATGTGATCATATGCAACTTAACTTCTTTTAGTCTCAGTTTCTTTATCTATTAGGTTGGCGCAAAAGTAACTGGTTTTTGCTGCTTTCACTTTTGCACCTTTACCATTTTACTTTTGCACCAACCAAATAAAATGGGAATATTACCTGCTATATGGTGATCTTTGTCAGGATTAAATGATAAATTCTGAAGGGCTTAGTGCTACCCTGGCACAAAGTAAGCCTTTGATACATACTAGTTGCTCTACCTGCATCATTATAATGATCTTCACTTTCTCTACTTGTTATTGCCTTCATTAGCTTTCTTTTCTCTATCTTAAACATAAGAATTCCAAGTTCTTGCTGGACAACTTTAAACACTACCTCTGCAAAGGACTCCTTTATATGTATTTTTAAGGCCAATCATTTTCCCAACAACATATCCATATTTCTAACTGGTAGCTGAATTTCATTCTGTAAAAATTAAAACATCCAATTTGCAAATCCTATCTCCTTCCCACCCTCCAAACAGCTTCTCAGTAACTATACTTCCAAAACCAGACCACACACTGAAGCTGGAGCCCTTGGCATCATCTTTGACAAGACTCTTGTTGCATTCCTACTGCTACTACTTAAGTTCCAGCCCGTATTGCCAGAAATGACTTAGAAAATGGGTCCTCTTCTATTTTATAAGAACAGCCTATCCTCTCCCACTTCATGCCTCTTTGCTATGATCATTCTATTCATTGTATTTACATTTCCCCCACTACTCTCCTAAATCACAACCAATTCCTCTACTAAAATCTTAAGTATCTATCTCCAGAGGTCTATCTCAAATACCTCCTCTCCTATGACACCTTTCCAAATCCTATTAAATAGATGTACTTTCTCCTCCTGAGTAGTCTATATGGTCTTTGTCAAGGCTCTTACTATTAGGTAGTAAATTTTATATTTATAGTTGTTTCTTCCTTATTACTAAATTGCAAGCTCCGTGATGGAAAGGCCTATGTCTTGCATATATTTACATCTGGTATAGTATTATTTTATGCTTATTGTACATGTAAGACAGTGCTTTCAATACAGGAGATTCTTAGTACTACATATAATGTCTATCCTTAGTCTTGTCAGCATTTATATAATATAGCCACATTGTACATTATTTTATATTTATATATATCTACCTGTCTTCATTTGTAATGCTTACCATCCCAACTCTTCTATCATGTATGTTAGGGCAAACTATCTACTAGTTTTTAATTCTCATGCAGACTAGTAGAACTCTATGAAAGTGGTAAGGATTTAATATAATCTCATAACAATATTTAATAGTATTTGATGGTTATGGAGACTTAATAAGAAAAATACAAACCTGAAAGACCCTACGTGCAAAATTTCATTCAAAAGAAAACTGACCTAAATATTTTACAGATATAATAATGGTTAGTTTATTCTAAGTTCGCTTTTCTTTAAAGAAAAGGGTTCTTTAAAGGATTTTATTTTGAATCTAACCTTATAGATTCAAAATAAAAATCTTACTCATAATTTCTTCAAATGATTAAGATCATATATGATCAAAATTAAGATTAATTTCTTCCGATGCTAACAGCATTTGTTGATTGGTAGCAGGAAAGAAAAAAATGTAAGAATTCAGAAAACTTCTATCAATGTTTTTAAACTTTTAAAATCATGCAAAAATTCCCTGTAATTCCTTTTCTTAACTGAATTACTCTGTCTTCTTAAGAAAAACATTTAAAATATACTCTTAAATTTGAGAAAATATTCAAGTTATCCTTAAATGTTCTCATAAAAGGCACTCCCAGTGGAAAGTTTAATCATAAGAAAGAAAAGAATGGTTGTTTTATAAGTGAAAGTAAAATAAATTATTCCCAGTTTCTTCTGGGGAAGGGGATAGGTGGCAATTTTTTAAAGACCAAATTGTTTCAGTTTCTAACTATAAAAAAGGATCTTGCCTTTATGACATATTTCTGTAAAAGCCTCTAATCTCAAAAAACAGCAATATTCAAATGCAGACATCTGAAAGTAACAGATATTGCCAAACATGCGAACTTGCAAAGAAACAAGGGAAAAAGATATAAAAAGAATAAGCTATAAACTACATACCTGTTTAAGTCTGGCAAGTTCTTTCAAAGCGCGTCCCCACTGCTGCTTGTAATGCAGTTTAGACTTAGTTGCAGATTCCAACTTTCTTTCAAGTTCAACCTAACAGTGATTAAAATCATATCAAGTGAAACACTATACCACTGTGTACAACCACTGAAAGATAATATATACAAAGAGTCTGGCTTAAGAAAAGAGTTTATACAGTGTAACATACGACATCATCTAAAACTGTTATATAATTTACTATAAATATTATGGCACATGAACATTTTCTTGTTTAAAATATAGTCTTATTTTTATTGCCTAACAGTCTATCCTAAAAAGAAATGAATTAGTCTTAACCTCCAGACAGTTACTATAAATGTACTTAAACATATATATTATATAAAGATCATAGAGTGAGAAATACATTCATTTTTTACAAAAAGCAGTTCTGTTAACATTCCAATTTAACTGGCACTCTAACTCTTAGAAGCCAAATTTTCCTTTTGGAGGCCTATCTTCATATGGAATTTTGTCTTATGAAGACAGCCAGTACAGATGCTTTTATAACTATATTCTGGCAAAATCCTGGTACTCTGAAAACAGTGAAATGCTTTATCAGAAAGCAGTTTACTAAGAACGAATACAAAGTCAAAAAGTATTTTAAGAATGTTAAAATAAACCAAGAGTAAGAAAAATAATGTTCCTTAATAACACACATTCTATTTTCTATTTTTCCTCAACTATATAAAGAAAAACACTAAAGTGATTCAATTAAAAAATATGATTATTTATACTTGCAGCAGGCAATCTGTTGTACATGAACTGAAGCCAACTTGGCTATGTTTTGGAATGTACTCAGTGTTTCAAACCAAGTACCAAACAAATTCATGTAGCCAACAGACAGTTTTACTATTAAGTGATAATGTAATAATCTGTTTGAATTATAGTAAAACCCTGTTACTCTGAACCAGACTAATTTTTATATCAAGTCTAGTTTTTCCCAAACATATAGCTTCTAATGTTTTACAGAAAAACAAAAATGAAGACACTATCTAAAAATTCCAACTTCAGAAAACTCATATGAAAATAAAATGAAAGGAAAAGCAGATGGCCAAATTCCCTTCACAAAAGACCAGAACATTTTCTGCAGTAATAGATGACTACATGGAGTAAAGGTCTTTTCTACTTTACAAATCCTTAGTGCTTGGATTTAAATGTGTTGACATTTCACAACTAGACTCAAGTATCTTAAGTTGAACAATACTGCTGAGATTATCAAAGATCATCTCTTCTACTTATGCCATACTACCTGGTCATTTAACAAGAGGCCATACCTCAAAAGAAAGAAAAAAATATTTACATAGCTGTGGGATAAAAGATAGTATTCAATTATACAAGCAATCATGTCCATGGGTCTTGGATACTAGATGGTCTAGGATACTTGATAAACCCAAGAATAAGGGTTAGGCCAAAGATGAACCTAGAGGGATTATTTATACTCAATGCATCATCAGAAAAAAAAACTGTGGATAGATTATATCCGTTCTGCCATAATTATTAAAATAATTCACATTTGCAAAGTCACACTAATTTAAAACACATAATTTCTTTATTCTTAATAAAATGTTGTAGTAAGTAAATCTGAGAAAGAAACTTCATTCTAATTCATTACTATCCCCAAATCAATGATTTCTAACTTTTTTTTTAAGATATAGATGTCTATGTGATTCTAAAGAAATATATGGATCCAATTCCCAGAAAAAAATGTACACAACTAAAATTCTGATATAATTTTAAGGCATTCAAAGACCTTGGGTTCTTCAGAGCCCTTCCAGAAGTCAATTTAGACTTCTGGAAGCCTCTGTACTTATATTTTTCTTTAGGTTTTCTTAGTCATGACTGAGGTAATAAACCATAAGCCAAGTTATATACTCCTGAAAGAAAAACTCAGCTCAGGACTTACAGTCCATTCAGAGGCTAGTAAAATTAAAAACACAGACTAAAATTCACTGGTTTCCAATCTCCCTGTTTCTACCCTTGAAATACCTACAATTCTACTTCTCTACTAGAAGTATGGCATTGTCTCTTAATCTGCTATTCCCAGGTCAATTCTGTCACAAGAAACTCTAGATTTCTCTCCTGGAATATTTTCAAATTCTATTCCCTTCTATTCCTACTGCTACTTCCTTAGCCTTGGTTCTTCTCAACTCATCTTGACTGTAAGAGGTTCTCTTGTCTCTCCAGCCTCCCCAGCCTCAAATCTATTCTATCTACTAATCCTATAAAAACCTCTATTAAATAAATCTACTGTAGCTACTATTTATCTACAGTACTAAACCTAAACTACTCTGCTTAGGATTGAAGGCATTCCAAAACATAGTATCTGTCCTACCTGCTCGACCTGCTTTCCTCAACAGGAAACCTTACTCCAACCAGGTTTGTGTCCCCTGCGGCTTCCTCACTCTTTGCCCAAGTTACTTTCTGACCTGAGCCTGACAGTAATTTTTTCCTCTACTTACCTAAATCTTAAGGCTCAGCTTAGATTCTACCTCTACATGAAGCTGTCTTAAAACTACTAGATTCCGAACACCAAATGGTGTCTATCACATTCCTTGGTGTTTGATTACTCAAGGTCATTTACTGCTCTGTGAGTCATCTCCCAATTACTTTACAAATACTTTAAGTGAAGCCTGATAAAGGATAATGTAGTTTTTCTCTTCCTGTCTTTGATTTTTCTCTCATCTTTCCCATTTGCCCCAAGTCAGGGGTGGCATATAGTAGATACTCACCAAATATTCTTACATACATAGATTTCAGCTTGATTAAAAATATCTACATTCTTTCAATATATCTTCAGTCTTTTCAACCTGTGTAGGTCCTACTAAATTATATGCCTTCCATTTCATTATAAAAAAATTTTTTTTTTACAAACAGAAAGAAATAGTTTCAACATCAACCTTATTTCATTTTTTACATCCCAATTATTTATATGTGTGTGTGTGGGTGTGTGTAGATCTCCTAACTAAAAGAAAACCATAAACTAGTATTCACTTCTTTACACAATACAGGTTGAGTACCCTAATCCAAAAATCCAAAATCCAATACTTCTTAAGCACTGACATGACACATAAGTAATGCTTCTCAGACTTCAAATTTTCAGATGAAGGATGCTAAACAGGTAAATACATTGCAAGCATCCCAAAATTCAAAAAATCTAAAATCGGAAATACTTCTGGTCCCAAGCATTTTGGAGAAGGGATACTCAACCTGTAAAAAGAATCAAGAATTACATTTGCTAAAGCTATATGTTTATGTTAACTTATTTTTAGATCACTTCAGTAAAAAAAAAAAATGGGAATATGCATATTACACTGAAAAGAATAGGTCATCAGACATAACCAGAGCTTTCAAATTAAATCAGATACTTTTTAACTTGTATCTTTCGTTTTGTGCTTATCTCTTTGTCACTATTTTAAGAAATAAGATTCTGCCCTCTTCTGGCTCCAAAAAGGTTTACAGAGCATTTTCAGAAGAGCAGAAAAGCCTTGTTTCACTAGGCACTTAAACATGCTGGATGAATGTATTAAGTCTAAAATAGAGGCAATTAAATTATGTACTTTTCTCTCTCAATGCAAGCTCACGGTACTGCTTATACCTTTAATATAAGTTTAATGATTTTTATCCTTTTGGTAAAAGTATAGTTGGAAGGAATTTTTAAAAGTCATTTAAAATTTATTTTTATTGTAGATATTACCTAGTCAACCAGTCTATATTCAGAGATAAATAATATAACACCTTTGTTACAATTTTGATTTCTGGTCTTTAAATTTCCCCAAGATAAAACGAAAGTACTCTTAGACACCCACGTAATAGATCTTGTGAGAATCGATGTGACATTATCCAATGTGTGTTTCAAATATTTCTGGTAGGTGCTACAGAATTCATATTTATAAACACAGAAATACTTTAATACTTGGTTTTATCAAAAGAGAAGCGGAAAATGTCCAGCTGGATTCAAGTTCACTGGTAGGAAAAATGAAGAGACAGCCAAAAGTGAAGAAATGAAGAGACTGTCTAAATATGTAAGAAAAAGAACTAGACTTTGCAATTAAATCAATGTGGGGATAAGAGTACCCCAAGATAGCATGGCAGTTAACAGGCTACAGAAACATTTACTGAGTTCAGAAACATTAGACGAAAAACATATTTCAGGGAGATGACTGAGTTTAGTTTTAGACATTCTGGGATATCTTAAAAACTGACCTCCAATGGTCTGGGAGATGGATACTATTTTCATACTAATACCAAAAGATGATTTTTCTTTTCCACTTTCATTCTTGTATGAATGTACACTAGAGTTTTGCAGAGGCTACATGATGTGTAATATTACAACAGAGTGAATTCAAAATCAAATATAAGAATTCAGATGTCTATTATCCAGACCCTAAAGAGATTTGTAAAACAGTAAAACAATGTCACTCTTCTCAATTTTTCTTTCAGGAAATAGTTATTTTTCATAAAAACGTTATATAGGCTATACATGGGGTTTTTCTTCCCCTATTTCTAATTGAGGGATTATCAATAAAGGGGCCCTGAGTCCAAAAAATTTGAGAACTACTGTTCTAAGGCATTCAAGAAAAAATGTTGGGTAGGCAGCTGATGGGTACGCAGCTGAATACACAGGTCATAAGCCAAAGAGACAGGTCTTGTCTTCTAACACATATTTTCTACACACTAGATGAATGATTTTTTTTTCCTTAATGTAACGATCAAATTATTCTCCTTCAATGTTATCTCATTATGTACTTAACTCTTAAATTTACAAACACAGGATTTAAGTAAAACAATGTCCCAGATTCTGTGCTTAGCATTTTACAAATATTAAGTATTTAATTCTGTTACTACCTCCATTTAAAAGATATGGAAATAAGTACAGAGAAGTAAAGTAACTTGCCCAAGGTGAAAAAGCTAGTAGGTGGCAGAGCTAGGATTTGAACCAAGCTGATGTGTCTCTTGTTTATACTGTTAACTACTATTATACTATAACTCTATTAGAATAAAACCCTAAACTCCTTGTCATGGCTTTAATGGCCCATACTTTGAACCTCATCTTGTATATTCTTCTTCCCTCACACTCTACGATGGCCTTCATGCTCAACCTCAAACAATCCAGGCTTAGTACCACTTCATTCCTTTGCAGCTATTCCCTGGACACACCTCCCATAGTTTTTCACATTGCTAGCTCCTTCTCTTCTCACAGATCCCAAATTAAAATGTTAGTTACCTGCTCAAAGAGGCCTTCCTTAACCACCTTATGTGGAGTGGTATCTATCCTGATCAGGCCACCTACATTGCCACATTCGGTATGACATCACGCTTTTTATTACTTTGATGTTTGACATAAAAAAAAATGATCTTGTTCATTTATTTTTTACTCTCTTTCTATAATGGATCTCCCTGAGGAATCTGTCTTGTTCAACGCAAGACTAACAATAATCCTAGGAACATAGAAGGTACTCAATAAATAGCTGGTGAAGTGATTAGCAGCAACTTAACATCCCAAAATAGTTTTGTGCCAAGATGACAACATGCCCTCTGTTAATTTTTGCTGAATAAATGAATATATGAAAATTCTGAGTAGCAAAGATGGTGCTGGTTCATAATCATGAGTAACAAATGTTTACTCAGTGCTATAAGGTACAAGGTATTGTCCGAAGAATTGGTAATATGAAAATAGCTATAATACGGTTTCTGCCTTGGAAGTTTTAGAATCTAGTTTGGATTATGGTAGTTCTAAAATATGTATAAAAAGTACACCATAAGTATTAAAAGTTTCTAAAGGAATCAAATCCACAGCCTAGTATCAGATTATAGTATCTCAACATAACCTTTAAGGTGTTGAGTGCTGGCTTTATGAAGCTATTCCACAGTCTTTCTTTTCCTGCCACACTTTAGCAGACACCAGACACTACTTCTCTCAAAGTACGCTTGGCTGTGATTGTTATTCTTTAGTCCATTTTTACAAACATGTAAATCCCTCACTCCCCAATGCTACTTTTTTTTTTTTGAGACAAGTTCTTGCTCTGTCACCCAGGCTCAAGAGCAGTGGTATGATCAGGGCTCTCTGCAGTCTGGGCTCAAGTGATCCACCCACCTTGGCCTCCTGAGCAGGTGCATGCCACCACATCCAGCTAGCGTATATTTACACACACATGTATATATTTGTGTGTATATATACATATGTACATATATACACGTGTAGGTGTATATTAACACATGTTTACAGCTGGGACAACAGGTGCATGCCACCACACCCAGCTAGTGTATATTTACACACACATGTATATACTTGTGTGTGTATATGTACATATGTACATATATACTCGTGTATGTGTATATTTACACATGTATACGTGTGTGTGTGTGTATTTGTATTATTATCTGCAGAGACAGGGTTTCTCCCTGTTGCCCAGGCTGGTCTTGAAATCCTGAGTTCAAGCAATCTGCCCACTTTAGCCTCCCAAAGTGCTGGGATTACAGGCATGAGCCACTGCACTCACCCTCCAGTGCTACTTTCTGATTACGATTCTACCATGGTCTTCATCAAAACTCATTTCTATTAACATCCATTATGCCAATCTTACAAACTTGGGAGTAATCTCTGATTTTTCTTACCAGATAAAATTTGAATTCTTTAACTTATTAACTAAGACTTTCCCCCAATGGCCAAAAATTACCCTTATTTCCAGCATCCTTTTATCAGCCCTATTTTATTTTGTAAACTAATACTACAGGTTCAGCATCTCTAATCTGAAAATCCAAAATGCTCCAACATTCGAAACTTTTTGAGTGTCAACATGATGCCTGTATTAGTCTGTTATCACGCTGCTGATAAAGATAAACCCAAGACTGGGAAATTTACAAAGGAAAGCGGTTTAATGGAGATCTCACAGTTCCACATGGCTGGGGCACCCTCACAATCATAGAAGAAGGCAAGGAGGAGCAAGTCACATCTTACATGAATGGCGGCAGGCAAAAAGAGAGCTGGTGTAGGCAAACTCCCATTTTTTAAAGCCATCAGATGTCATGAGACTTATTCACTATCAGGAGAACAGCACAGGAAAGGTCCACCCCCATGATTCAATTATCTCCCACCGAGTCCGTCCCACAATATGTAGGAATTATGGGAGCTAGAAGGTGAGATTTGGGTGGGGACACAGAGCCAAACGATATCAATGCCCAAAGGAAATGCTCACCCGAGCCCTGTTGTCCAGTGAACTAGAACCACAGTGAGGATGGCTCAAAGGAAGCTGGAGAGCAGGGCTCTCTGATGGGACAACAGAGAACCATAAAAGCATTCAACTACTGCCAAAGAAAATGAAGTAGAGAAAGAGATGGATCTATGCTGGTATAGTTTTTTCCAACTCCCACCCACCAGTCTTCTGCTAGTGCCCCCTGGTGGCAAGTCGATAAGGGCAAGGAAGCCTTCAATACAAAGCTGAGTAGGAAAAGATAGGGAATGGCTGGCACAATTAAATCCTTAAATTTTAAAGGTAATTTTCCTATGTATTATCTGTGTTATTTTCCTCTGAATGGTGTGTTTTTTTAATCATGCCTAACAATGCAAGAATACATATTGTCAAACTTAGAGTGTCTATTGCACATTACACATTTTTAATGCCTAGCACCTGAACATTCTGTTTGTGGAGGAATCTCAATTTAAATGATAGGCGGAACGTGGCTTCCAACCACAGAAAACAAAATAGAACAACTATCCCTTCTTCCTAGCTGAGAGCTAGAGTGCAAGTCTGTGGTTCAAATGAATATTCCTGTCTAGGACATTGAATCTACAGGGGTGATACATGGAGAGAATCTTCACAATGGCTACCACAAAACAAAGTTCAACAGCGTGACACTAGAATCAGACGGTAGGAAATCCATGACACGGCAGTGA
This sequence comes from Plecturocebus donacophilus, assembly GCA_004027715.1. Lineage (NCBI taxonomy): Eukaryota > Metazoa > Chordata > Mammalia > Primates > Pitheciidae > Plecturocebus > Plecturocebus donacophilus. Next base: position 44,939 of record PVKP010007878.1, read on the forward strand.
CAGCACCAACAGGAGCATCTGAAGTAGATTGTTTTCCGACAGGGTCTTGGCTATGCCTTGCTTCCCCTATCCTGCCCATATTCTGAAACTAGTTCTTCAGCCTCCTGAAAGTTTTGCAAATTCTTTCCTTACTAGAGTTAGTCAATTCTGATGTTTGCAACCAAGGATTCTAATTTGTATAAGCTATAACTGACCTAAGTCAAGAAATTCAAGTACTAATAATGTCATGTGCCTTAAATTCTTTGATGCATTCTTATTTGACCTAAGAACACTACAGCAAAATATTATTACATTGTATACACATTACGTATTGATTTCATAAATTGATAACTGGGACTAAACTGCCCAATATTAACATGTGTACCTTTTCCAAGGTGAGAAGATTGATTTCAGACTGTAGACGGATTTCTGGTTTGTTGCTTTGCTGGTCCTTGAACTGTTGGAACTCTTTTTCCAAAATCTTATGTTTATTTTCAGCATCATTAAGCTGTATTAAAAAAATTTTAGCTATTTCAAAACAATGATATGCAAAGTTTAACAGTATAGAATTCAACTCAATAGTGTCTTATTTTTATTCTAAAGCACGATCAAGTAGGAAATCTAGAAAATAAAGTATAATGAGGAAAATAAAGATCCTTAGTAATTAAAAGTTCAGTAAATTAACTGATTACACAAAAACTTTTGAAAAGTATAAAATTTCTTATCAAACTAATATCATGAGAATGTTTTTGGTAAAACTTATATGTCAAATTTAAAAATTACCTTCAGAAATACTAACACTTTCTTTACACTTTTCTTAAGATGTCGCATGTAAGAAAAAATTCAGCAAGAGACCATTAGCAGCAGAGAGGAGCAAATGCATTTCAACACTAAGGCAACTCTGTCTCTCCTAGATTCCATTAGAGCAAAGTAAGTGCAAGTTCTCTGCCAATCCAGAATTAGGCCCTACAGCTACAGGGAAAAGAATCTCAGGAGAAAACTCAGGAACAAAAACAGAGAGAGAGATTTCAGGCTAAAATTACTAAAAATCCTCAGCACACAAAGAAGGAAAAACAAATCAAGAAACCAGAAAAACCATCAGCCTCGTTAATTAAATCAAGGAGTGACTGGGAGATCCAGAATTTCCTAAAAGAATGGTAATTTCTTGAATTTGAAGAGTTGAGGAAGAATAAGCAGGAATAATATTCTAAGCAACTGCCCAGTGTCCAAAGCACAGGGGCAAGAAGAGCTGGCAAGAATGTCTCCAGATGGTGACAAGTTTGCAGACTTTTCCTGGACTACTTTGAGGCTAACAAGCCAACCCTGGCCCTCTACTTATAGAGAGGGCCTACACAGGATTCTGGGAACAAATGAAAATGTAACATCTTTTCAGGTTCTCTCTGTACAGATATGGTCATCCTTCCAACTCCTGAGTTCTACCTCCAGGCCTGTGCCATCCCTGTTTGCTCTGAGGGGCTCCTCTGAGCCACAGGGAAGATCTTCAGGTACCCCAGTGGAGCCCTGGAACATAAAGTTTCCATAGTCAGCTCCCTGCTTTCTTTTCCCAGAGACCCCCAGCCCCCAGCAGCAGTGGTCAACCTCTTCTGATTCTGCTCCAGATTTTGAATTTAGAGACAATTACAACCTGGATCCCAAATCTGTTTGAAAGCCAAAGAATAACATAATCATCAGTACTCTGGTGCATGACTCTTTGCTCCACCCAATGTAATGAAAATAAATGTGAAAAAAATGAATAATCCTGACCTTCTGCCACAAAAGACTGAGCATTACAGACATGCCAGTGAAATATCCAGGTAAATAAAAATAAACTCAATTTTAATGTAGCATTTCTTGTTTTTATAGTTTGGTACTGTATGAATTTTTCTAATTCAAATACTATTACAAGTTAAGGTAATTTAAAGATTGTTTGATTGAATTCCTTCATACTAATAGGTTAAAAAAAAAACCTGAAAGTCAAAGAAGCTAAATAATTGAGGCAGCGCCAAAGACCCAGTGAGCTAAGTCAGTAGCAGGGGCAAAAACTGACTTCAGACCTTTTCATCCCCGAGAATGTTTTCTTTAAAGCAGTCAATACTTCCTGTAAAACAAAATGACAAGATAGTCTGCCTTGACCAAACATTCAAACTTCTCTTAGAACACTTTCAAAATTAAAAAAAAAAAGGCACAGAGATGTTCTTTTTGAATGAGACTTTTTTTGAAATGTGGACAAGGATTGCTAAAGATATTTTCCAAAAACATACTACTATGACTATCCATCATTAGATAAACCAATTATCTCTTCCCTAAGACATAGGACTTAACTAAATTTGAAATAGAAAATGTGTGGCAAAAATGGAAATAATCAATAATAAATAGTTGTTATTAGGATTTATCTAGCATCTTTAGGTAATGTGGTGTTCCATATCTGAGAATTTTCCGTATGACAGATGTTTATCTGTTTTTTAACATCCAAAGTTGAACAGAAACCTTTCTAAAGTTTCTCACTTTTCTGTTTTAAACAAAAGCTAAGAAAATATTAAATTTGGTAGTTTCTTCCAGAACATTATCATAAACAATTCTTATTGTTACAATTGGGTTATAAAGCAGTAAGCTTTTAAAGCATGCTGGGCTCTTTTTCCTTTCCTAAGTGATCCATAAACTACAGTGATTTGAGTTCTGGTGCCTGCTATAATCTATTTGAGCACAAATACTTTATCTTCATCACAGCTCTCACTGACAGTGTGTTTAACTGTCCCTTCTACCAGTCTATTTAGAATTGTGTGTATAATACATGCAACATGGTCAAAGTAAGGGCCCAAAAACCTTTTCCATATATAAAATGTGAAATGTATACAGTCATGGACTTAGCAATCTGGGCATCTTGGAAACGTCTCCTGTCCTTTCTACCCCTCTTTACTTCCCCAGGTCTTAGAACAGTGGTTCAAGAACAGAGGTGTGCTTTGCATAATTTTTCCAAAACACCAGTTCTTCCCACCAAAGTTAGTTATTCTTACATTCCTACAAAGAAGTAAACTAATTACACCATATAAAAGTATTTTTTCTTTTTTTGTTTTTGAGATAGTGTCTTGTTCTGTTGCTCAGGCTGCAGTGCAGTGTTGTGATTATGGCTCACTGGAGCCTTGACCTCCTGGGCTTAAGTGATGCTCCTACCTCAGCCTCCTGAGTAGCTGGGACTACAGGTGTGCATTGCCATGCCTGGCTAATTTTTTTATATTTTGCAGAGATGCAGTCTTGCCATGTTGCCCAGGCTGGTCTTGAACTCCTGGGGTCAAGCAATCCTCCCACCTCAGCCTCCGAAAGTGTTGGGATTACAAGTGTGAACCACTGAGCCTGGCTTTTACCTGTCTTAGACGAGTACAGACGTGTATTTCTCAAGAGCTCTCCTGGTGACTTTAATATGTGTTAAGAGCCTTTGTTCTAGAAGGCTGAATCTTCCTGATAAGTGGAAGAAGAGAAGCATCACTGGTGAATCCCATTACAACTGCCCACTTTCACAACTTTATCTTTTGTATTTTAAATGAGACTACTCTACTTAGTAACAACCAAATTCATATTTTTACAACCCCCTAAATAATGGCCCTGTGCTGCCGTGGAAACTGTTCATGAAAAAATTTACTAGACTTAGGAGGCATTCATCATACATATCTAATCTACACTGGAATTTTTCAAGAAAGATAAGCTTAATTTTTAACAGCTTGATTCTTTTTTTAGCAAATATTTATTGAGCTGCTATTATGTGCTGACAACTGGCCTGGACTCCTGGGATACAACTTTAAACCAGAACAGTTTTTACGGAACAAACAATCTGATACTGATTAAATTATCGTGCTAAAGAAAATAAAAACAAACTGATATGATATATCATTTAAAAAAAAAAGAACAGGAGAATAATGTCCTATGAGACCATAAAATAAAAACTTAACCTAGACTTGGGAAGTATGAATCAGAAGATTTCTAGGAGTAGGTGATGCTTTAGCTTAAAACTGAAGGATGAATAGAGTACACCAGGCCCAGAAAATGCAGCAAGCATGAAGATCCTGTGAGTGAAGTGAGCATGGCATGCCTGAGCACTTAATGGAAGAGAAGCGTGGCCAGAGAGTACACAGCACAGGCACCAGAGTGGGAGATGAGGTCAGCATTGTCTTGTTGCTCATAGGAAAAAGATCAGAATCGTTGCCTTGCCCAGCAACAAGTCAATGCTGAAAAGTTTTAAAGAGGAGGGTTTCGAGATTCCCAAATTTCAAAAATATCATTCTGGCTACAACATGAGGAGCAGATTAGAGGGCCCATCACTTAAACAAAGAACATTTAGAGGCAGAAGGTCAAGTATGGAGAGAAGGACCACAATGAGTTTTAAATGCCTTTAAGACATCTGAACAGAGATGCCAAAAGGCAATCAGATATACAGGTAAGGTCTTGGATATGACCTTGGATGTGAAAGTCCTAGATGCGCAGATTGTCTGTGAAATCATGGGCATGAAATCATGAATAAGACTGTTTTTGCAGAAAGTAAGCCCTGAGCTTGGACGAAGTTAATGGCTAAATAAAGGAAGATAAGCCTGCGAAAGAGCCTGAGAGTGGCCAGAAAGGTAGAGGAAAACAAGGAGAGTGGTGATGTGGCAGTTGAGAAGAGAATATACAAAACCAAAGACAATAGTGTTGATGATATCAATCAGTTTTACTGAGTATAAGGAGAGGAAAGAGACAGGAACCACAGACAATTCTCTCATGAAATTTGGATCTTAACTAAATTTGGTCCTTAACTGAATTTGGTTCAATACTACATGAAGAATATCTATGTTTGCTTAAAGAAGACTTATCAGAAAAAGATTTACATTGGAAATTACCTGAAATACGTACAATTTCACACAAAATACTTAGAAAAAGAAGATCCAATGTAAAGTATATCTGAATATCAGTGCAATAAGTATGATTAATAATCTAAATTACTGGGACTTTTACCACTTTTTATTAGTTAGTGAATTATTTCTCTTATTACTAGAATGCAAATAGACTAAGTATAAAAGATGACATGTATGTTATCCAACCTGTTGCTGAAGGCGGTGTTTATCCTCTTCGAGCTGTTTGATTTTTAACCTTTCTAGTTCTACTTGGTGAATACAGTCCTCTTTGGCCCTACGGATCGAGTCTTGCAGTTCTTGCAGGTTCCGTTGACGTTCTGATTGCAGTTCCTTTTTTTCTCTTTGAAGCTTAAAACAAAGGTATCTTTAAGAGGTTGGCTTATTACCAGCTGCACTATACTATTCAGTATTCCGGTATCTTTCTATATACTCAAATGTTCAGGATATTTACAAATTTATTTTAACATCCTTTTTAGTGATCAGAGAGTTAATGTTCAAGTGTACCAATATTACAAATTTTCAATCATTAATATTATAAACACATATAAAGTCCATGAACAATTTGTATAAATTCAGTTGAAAACCCTAACCACTTAACATTTCCATTTGAATAAGACCTTTTTCATTGTGAAAGCAAATATGCCCAAGTTTCTTATTTTAGAAACTTCTGATTCTTGCCTAATCACATAGAATAGCACCTTAGTATTAGGAACAAATCTGTCCTGCATTAACTTTAAACACTCTAGCATACTATTATACCTATTCTAATATATAAGGTATGCTGAATAGCAGTTTGAATAGCAGTTTTCTGCATGTCTGAAAGCCAATTTTCATGAAATACATAGAGCACAAAGTAATAAACAGTATGAATTTCATATATAGACTCTGAAATAAAGATATATGATCGATGAAATACCTCCGATTCTGCACTAGCAAGCTGCTGCTCTCGCTTCTCCAAGTCAATTAGAGTTTTTTGGAGTTTTCCTTCTAGAATAGTATATTCAGCCACCTAAAATAGAGTTAAAATATGTATAATTTTATTGAAAGAGAGGACCTGAGAATAGGAAAGTCACAGATTACATCTGCCAATTCAAAGAAAAAAATGTACTTTTACAAATTTGAGACAGGTGAGGGCCATCATATTTCCTCCTCCTAATCTTTTTTCTTCTCCAAGATAAACACAAATTTTAACTGCCATTCATATATTACGATTGCCACATCCTCTAATATGTTAGACTTAATCTAAATTTACAGCAGATAGAGACAAAAGCGTGTTAAATTTGAGATGCATATGTAGTGTAAGCAACTAAATAGCCAAGTGCGGAGTCCAGGGAAGAAGTCAGGAATGGGAGTGTGTATGGTGGGTGTCTTGATGTATACAATGCCAAGAGAGTGAAAAAATCATCAAAGGAGTGAGTATACAGAGAAAAGAAAAGACAATATTTGAGGACTGGGCTCTGGGACAAGCCAATAAAGCCAACATGAAGAGGATCTAGCATGAAAATTAGGAAAGAGAGACCAGTGAAGACAATACAACAGTAGAGAAGTGTAGTCCAAAAAAAAGTATAGTCAAAGAAGCCAAGTAGAGGATGTGTTTCAAAGACAGAAATAAACTGGGTGAAGATGAGTAAGGATTGTTTGTTAAGAGAAAAGCTGTTCTGGCGAGTAAGAAAATGAATTGACTAGGGAAAGCAGTAGGACTGTGAGCAGCCATGAGGACGTCTCAGCACTTGAGGTCCTAAACCTCCTTAAAGTCATCTCTTTAACACCCATCTTTTCTTCATAACCTTTCACTACTATTACTTTTTGGCCTTCACTTTCTTTTATATATATTGCTTCCCTAGTCTCCTGGACTTTAGGTTCACAATCCTCTATTCTATCCACTATACTTCCATCAGAATTATTGTTATAGAATGAAAACCTAATTATCTTAGGTTTATATAAAAATCTTCATTTAAAAAATTTCTCATATTTCTACCTTTCTCAACCAGGGTTTATCATCTGAAACACAAAAAACAGAAGATGATTTAAGTATTTTCTCCATCCTCTCCTAAAGTGGTACATAATTACCATTTTTTATTACCAACAATGGATCCCTTAAAGTATTAAGGGCTTCATTCTCTCAGGAAGGCCTGGCTAAAAAATGCCTCCAGGATCTAGTCTAAACTCTACATAATGGATTACGAGATCATTTATACTCAAGGGCATGAACCTCTCTTACCTTATTTCTTGAGGCACACTCTTTCCTCCCCTCCTGCAAAATCAAACTACATATAATTTTCTTAATGCAGAGTCTATTTCAAACTTCTCTGCCTTTTGCTCAAGGGGCTTTCTCTGTCTGGAATACCCTTTGAGTCTACCTGGCAATATTCACTAATCCTCACCAAAGTGAAAGCATGATCTTATCTACAGAACACTTCCTCATGCTCCCTTATATAGAACTGATGTCTTCCTTCTTTGTGGGTAATGACTGTTGTCTTCAGCCATCTGATGGACAGTGGTATGTAAGACAGAGTATATCTCATTTGCTCTAGAGGGCAGAACAGAAACTATGTATATATTTACTCTTTCAGGTAAATTTGCAAAGTATGAAAGAAGTTATACATTGTTTTTTTTAAAAAATCAGGTAAATAAAACTAAACAGAAAAGGCTTACATAAAGTTGACATTTAAAAAATACTCTAGTGAGAATCTCGAAGTATTTAGCTTTAAAAGATTTCATACTGAAAAACAACTTTTTTTTTTTTTCACTACTGACTTGATTTCATAGTGGCTGATAAAATTTAAAAGAAAAAACTGATCCGACGCAAGGTAGGATACTGTAAGACAAATGAATTAAAGTGTTTGGTCTCCAAATGCACTTACGTTGAAAGAAAATGGCAAATCTCAATCCAAATCTACCTTTATGATATGACTAATTCGAATAAACAGCATAATTACTTATTAAGTAGGCATCATACTGTTTTCTGACTGGAGTTATTAACTAGCCAGGAGCTCATCATTTCAGGCTGAAAGAGTAAAAGTTGTATAAATGCAAACCAATTAAAAATTTCAACTGAAAAGATCATTATTACCAAAATGACAATACACCAAAGATTACTTGGTGAGTTTTCACAGAAAGTTTAATTATGGCACAAATTGAATTTGTCATGGTTTTAGTAATTTTATTAACTTTTCAAATATTTCCTGATTTGAATTTTGCAGACCTCAACACTAAAATACTCTTCAACAGCACTGCAGAAAAATGGTTCAAGGATAAACTCATCTTGTCTTAAAGGCTAGGTTAAAAATTTTTTTAATTAAAATAATATTTTCCAGCTCCCTGGATTCAATGAATATCTAATAGGTGAGGTCTGTAAATATTACTTAATATAAAACTCATTGTTAAATAACAGTACAACTAGAATAATGTTAAAATGTATGTTAGGACTTCTACTTACTATAATTTTGGTTATCTAAACTTAAGAATAGAGACTTTGACGTACTCTTGTTATTTTTCTTTCAGCTTTTTAAAAAGTTCACTGGTTATTCAAGTTTTTAATGGTGAGAATTAAATTAGAAAAAGTTGATACGGTTATTTTAAAATCAAAGGCCTAAGTAATCCTGCTTCCACCCATAAAAGACAAATAGCTCTCTTTTATAAACACAAAATGAACAACATTTATGAAACAACTGTTTTCAGACATTGGGCAACAGACAGCACGGGGCAATGATCCCTAAAGGTGGGAAATAAATGAGCCAAACCCTACGATACATCTTGCTTACTGCCTGAAGACTGTGGCTCAAGGAAGGAGAACCCAAACAGACATTTGCAATCTTGCTGAGCTCAGAAAACGGAATGGAGACCGGAGAGGCTGAGGCAACTAGAGTTGACAAGAGGGGGTCACAGAGAGGAGGAGCACTGGAGACCTGCCAAGCCATCCCCTCAAATCTGAAGCTGAATACTGATTAGCCACTCTAATAACAGTATTTCTAAAGTCCTAACATTATTAATAGAATATTTGAAGAAAGTCTAATTGTTAGGGTTGTTTTATTTAATAACTTGAGTGTAAATTGATAAATATTAAGCTTTTGCTTTCAGGAATAAAACCAGATGGTCTCATGTCTTTATCACTTTTTAAAATGTGATTTATTTCATAATTCTTAAAAATAGCTTAAAAGTTTGAGGCACTTTAACTTACAGATTATACTATGTAGTTTATATACATATTGAAATGTGCTATTTTCTTTTTTATGTATCAGCAGGGTTTTTCTCTATTCATTTTTGTATATTCACACACACACACACTTTTATTTTTTTTAAGAAATGAGGGTCTCACTATTTTGTCCAGGCTGGTCTCAAATTCCTGGCCTCAAGCGATCCTCCCTCAGCCTCCCAAAGTGCTAGGATTACAGGTGTGAGCCACAATACCTGGTCTATTTTTGAATACGTAATACATTTGCATATTTCAAAAGCACAAAATACTTTACAGTGAAAACCCTCCCTTCCACCCAGAGCCATCATTCACTTCTTCCATGCCAATATATAACCACTAAAATTAGTTATTCCCTCCAAAGACTGTCCTTAATGCGAATACAAGATACTATCATTAGTGTTCTTCCTTTTCTTACTCTCTTTTACACAAGTTGTTACCTTTTTCTTTACTAGTGATTCTCTTTCTCGGTCCCTTTTCTTCCATTCCTCTGCAAGAGCTCGCATATGAGCTAGTTCTTTCTGTTTCAGCTACAAAAGAAAGAAAAATAAAGTCACCAAAAAACCCCAAATATTTCAAATAAATGAATCAGCTGTTGTCAGTTAAAGATCACTAATATTTTTTTCAGGCATTCTTTTTTATTCTTAAAAATAAAAAAAAAAAAAAAAAAACGGTGGATGCCTGAAACAAATAATACCCATTTGAGCACACTTCAAGAAAGTATAAAGCTAACAGTGGGTTGTGCTTTCTAACTTGTTTGGAGACTAATGATGCAAGGTTCCAGGAGGGTATGCCAAATGAGGACATGCAATTTAAAGAGTAACTTTCATTCCTAATAATCATGAACAAAGTTTACAGAATTCTGAGTGGCTTCTGGCAAGTTGTCACATTTCAGGTATTTTTTGATTCTCCTTTTTTTTTTTTTTTTTAGATAGGGTACCTACAGAACATAGAGATTAAACCTTGCTATGGAGAAGAAAAAATATACTGAGTAGACAAAACAGATTTTTTAAAGTAGCATTTAAAAAGTAACCTGATTTTCGAAAATATCTTCTTGCATCTCCTTCCACATTTCTAGCTCAAGTGCTGCTTTGTATTCTAAGGTTTCACGAGGCTCAGTCTGGATCTCTGAAGGACAAGGTGCTGAAGGAAGAGAAGATGGCTTTTGTTGTACAGCAGATACACCCTAAGATATAAACCAAAAAGCACATTTAAATACTCACACACATAGGCACATTAGATTCCTTTTAAAAAATAATTTGATAACATTCAATTATATTTACCTGAGATGAATCAGAGACAAAAATCTCACGCATTTTCACCAGTCCATAATCTTCTAGAGTCACTGTGTAAGAAATATCTGCTATCCTGTTATTTGATCTACAAATAAAATAAGAAATACCTTAAAATTAATGAAAATAGTTTTATATTATTTTTTCTTTTATTTCCCCAGTGCTTTAGCATTGGGGAGTAAGCAACATTTCTGGCACCTAACAGTATTCTTTTTGAAAGTGCAGCAGCTTCTGGGGGCTTCCATATACATAATTTGACCATCAAAAACACCCTAATACATGCATACATTTCCTACAAAATGACCCCTGTAAGAGCTGTAAAAGGCATAAAGGTGAAATTTAAAATCTTACTGCCTACAGGTAATTACTGCTAATATGTAGTTTATTTCCTTCCTTTCTGTTTTATTTATATGTAGATATACATGCACACATGCATGTTGACATCATACAGTTTTATCTTGTTTTCCTATTTACATCAGGGGCATTTTCTCATGTCATAACATTAATTTAAAAATGTGATTTTTTTAACTCCCTGTAAAATATACAAATGAATTTATGTAGTAAAATATACGTAATAATTCCCCTACTCTTGATTATGCTGGTTATTCTGAATTCTTTTTTCTACTTTTCCTTGGATGTACATACTCATAAATATTTTAATAGATATAAGCAATGCTTCTAGGCATAATTGGGATATACGCAGTACTTCTAGGATGATTATATGTTAGTTTGATCATCATGAGCACCTCTTTGTATCACAGAACTGCATGTAGCATTTGTCATTAACCAAATGAAAACAAGAGAAAATATTAGAAGAAAATAAAAATAAAATTAAAAAACATGATTTTGTCTAAATCAGATATACTCTGGTCAAACAAAATTTGAATGAATTATTCTCACACAATTAGAACTCTTAATTAACCAACTTTTACATCTTCTTCTTCTATCTCACAGATTTCAGAAGAAATGAATAAAGTTAAATGAAGCATTACTATATCCAACAGAAACTCCTGAGTGTATCTGAAGTTCTCACTTCAGTAAATCTAAAACTTTCTGTCTACAAAGTATGGTAATAAAAGTTAATATTTATAACAAACAGGCCGCAATTAAAATAGCTTCAATTATTAGTGATGTGACTATCTTCTACTTACGATGACAAAAAAATGCTAATCTTTAAAGGAGATTCTTAAACAATAGTTGAAAGAAAATGGCTATGAATGGGGAGGAATAAGGAAAGACAATTCAATAATACTTTTAGATCTAAATTTTACTGAGCCTTATTTCTTTGTCTTATCTTTAATGATAAAGAGCATATGATATATAATGTTAAGTTAAATTTTAAATTTTGTTAATTTTAAAAATAATTCAACAAATATTTTACTGTATGTAAAATACATTTTAAAAACTCAAGTTTTTCTTTGTGGCAATGAAGTTCAGGGCATAAAAAACAATAATTATTTTAAAACTGCCTCTGACTGCCAAATATCTATAAATATCTATAATGTCTTCAGACTTTTGATTTGAGGCAGGAGTAAGATATTTTAAGTGGAAAAACAGTCTCAGCCCTTCCCAATGAAAATAAAATAAAATATATTATAAGTTTAACCTCAAATTACAAAAGAAAAAAATAGATCCTACATTTAAAATTCTCAGGCTAAAGTGAAGAGGGAAAATAATTAGCCGTCTGAATATTACAATACCATAGTAGCACAGATACTTGACTTTTGTGAGGTGAAATGGGTATCAGAAAGCTAAAGAGCAAAGTAGGGTATAGCTGCCACAAGTCATAGAAGATCAGAAAAAAGAGGTTAAGAAGTGGTGGCTGGCTAATCAGAATTCCATGAATTAAAAAGAAAAGCAAAGACCAATTCTGTGAAATGCATTACCCTTGTGCTGCTGTAACAGGCACACTTTCACTATAAGTTTGACGCCAACACTGTTCACCGTTAGAACCTAAAAACCGAGTTTTTTCTGAAGACAAGATGTTAGAAAGCTGGATTCTCGCAATTCCCAGAAGTAGATCTTTACTCATTTTATCCTTGTGCCATAGTTCAACCAGTAATGGAATCCTAAGGAAGAGAGAAACATGTGTTCATCACTATCAACTCTGACCTAAAGTCACTTCTGAACTAAATTCTTTGAATTCCCTTAATGGAGTCAAAGGTGTTTCTTGTTACCTGGAATGTCATTTAACACAATTGTTAGATTGAACGCTAAATTTCACAGGCAGCAAATATGAAATGATGTTTCCATCAATGATGAGCTTTATATACAATGGCAGTCCCATAAGATTATATCGTATTTTTACTGCATCTTTTCTGTTTAGATACACAAATACTTACCTTCGTGTTCCAACTGCCTACGGTATTCAGTACAGTCACATGCTGTGCAGATTCGCAGTCTAGAAGCAACAGGCTATACCATCTAGCTTAGGTGCACAGTAGGCTATACCACCTAATTTGCCTAAGTACATTCTACAATGTTCACAATGATGAAATCATCTAATAATGCATTTCTCGTAATGTATCCCTGTCTTTAAGTAATGCATGACTATACTTTTTTTTTTTTTGAGACAGGTTGTCACTCAGGCCACAGTGCAGTGGCACAATCACAGCTCACTACAGCCTCAACATCCTGGGCTCAAGAGATACTCCTGCTTCAGCCCCCCAAGTAGCTGGGACTGCAGGTGTATACCACCATGCTGGCTAACTTTTGTACTTTCTGTAGAGATGGGGTTTCGCCATTTTACCCAGGCTAGTCTCAAATTCCTGGGCTCAAAGCAATCTGCCCACCTTGGCCTCCCAAAGTGCTGGAATTACAGGTGGGAGCCACCATGCCAGGCCTACTATTATATTTTTCATACCACTTTACATTTAATAAAAACTTTCAAATATTATTATTCCCACAAATGTTTAAAGTTACCCTTCATTCTTTTTTAAATAATGTATAAATTTGAATTGAGATACCCTGAGAAAGTAAAAGATGTTTTGCAGATCTCAGATTTCTTAATTAATCTGTTTCAGATAGACAGAATAACAATTCTAGTTACAGATTTTAAAAAATATAAAAAGCAATTTTTTTCATTTAGTGAATCAACAATAAAAACTATTTAGTTCTTAGTTTATTTTCCCATATTACATTAGGAAAAGGCAAGACCACTTTTCAAAGGTCCTTCATTACATATAGTTTGTTTTCACAAAGTTAGAATAACTCAAATTCAGGTAAATAAGACAGGAAAATCTAAAAAGAGTCTTTAAAATAAACCATGCAAAACCCTGTAGCAGATGCACAAATGCGTTTGAGTTTACGCATTCTCAAATGCATAAACTGCTATGGATTTAAACCTATAGGAATTCCTTTTTAATAAAATACAAATTTTGAATTGACTTAAAATAATATCATACATACACAGTATACATTACCTTAAGAAGGTATCTTGCAGCTGATGAGGCATAGTTGCAAAATCAAATGCACAGTAAGATTGAGGAAGAAACACTTCCATGTTTTTCCGAACTTCTACAGGAGGATTAGTCATAATAGGAGCTGCACTTCCAAAGAATGGATATGAGTACCTAGAATTAAAAAAAAAAAAAGAAAAGAAAAACAAAAAGTCTTATGGTTTACAGATGAGATTGTTTTTAGAAAAAAGTATAATATGAATATTATAAGAAAATATAACTTTTTAATAAAAACATGGTAGAAATACCAATCTGCCATCTGTGTGAAAAGTTCCTTGAGGGCACATGTCCTATTTTTTTCATCTCTGCACTCCTAGGGAAAAATAGGCAGTTTCTGCCATACATAAATATTCAAGAAATGCTTCCTAAATTTATTTGTAAAACTAGTTTCTTTTACACAATAGTGTCCTGATTTTTTATGGGATAAAAAGCCTTTAGTAAACTCCAAAAGGATGCACTCATGGTAATCTGGTAATCATGGTAATCTTGCAAAAATGCAAGCAATTCAAATGTATTATGGATGAATCAAAGAGTGACATAACACTGTTTCTCCCTTTCATCACAAAGTCATGCTAGATGAAATGAAAGAATGCCTGACTATTGCTAAACTTACCTTGTATTTAAAGCCAAATATAAAGATATTGCAATACTCATTTAAATTTAATCCTGTATCTTGTTATTCATATATGAGAACTAAAATTTAAAAATTACTAGTAAAAACTGCTTTCCAACAAGAAGAATCCTATGTATTCACCCAATTCCTATATAATTACATATCCATTTAAATCAATTCATCTCAGAGAAAGTTAAATGCCCTAGAGTTTCAACTCCCTACACTTAACACCACACTACAGGATTTAGTGATTAAAAGAAAAAAAAAAACATATTAAAGGAAGTCTTGCAGATGAGAAACTTCAAATACCAGTGTTACCAAACAAATTCCATGATACAGCTGCAAACTACAATTTCATACCAATACAGAACATGGTAGGAAAATTTATCATACAATTTATCAAACAGAAAAAGTTAAATGGCCAGCATTTTTAAAGGGTCTTAAAATGATTCAAAGACAGAACTATTAGTCCTTATCAAGTGAATTCCATGAAGAGTGTTAAGTGGATTGTAACTATTTATTTCCTCAACTTTTGCAAATGCTAATGCTTGTTCCTGAGAAATTTATAAGGAGTTGCTAACTACCCAAACTAAACACATTATTGTATTATATTTAATTTATATCTTGGGCATAAAAGTCTATAAAAATGTAACATCATTAAAAACAAATTATTGTGTAAAACTACTTAACTGACATATATATATGAAATATCTAAAATTATTTATTAGAACAGTCTAGACACATTCCACTTACAGCTGATGAAGTACGGTTTTTAATTCATACCTACGAAATGTAGGTGTTGGGAATATAAGCTCCCATTATAATACAATTTTATAGAAAAATCAGATAATATACTACCATTATTTTGACCGGTAACACCTTTTTCCAGACAAAAAGCACTTTTAAAGTTTAAGAGGCACTGTACTTTAAATGGCATATAACATATATTTAACATAATACATATAATAGGTATTATATTACTTAGAATAAATTATCATAAATGCCTAGAATTATTATACCAGAATAGATAAGACAGTTACCTCTTATACTACCAATGCCAACCTGGTTTGAATTCAAAGTCATTAGGATATAGCCTTACCCCCTTTGAGTCCACTGATTTAACAAATGTTATAACTTCTTTGGTGACATTTCTTTCTCTGCAATTCCCCAAACAGAGGAAAGTCTTTTCTCTTCAGAAAATAATACTTTGAAACAAAATCAAATCACACCTTAATATACAGTTGATTGGAAAACCAATCTCCAAGGCATGTATACTCCTTAAGTCTATTGAAAAGCAAAAATGATGTGATGTTGCTGGAACAGCAATCTTCTGTCCTGAAGCTACTTCTGAAGCATTGGATGTAGTTACTGGCTGGGCCAGTGACACAGGTACAGAAGAACTGGCTAAAATGAACATAAAATAAAAAAAATAATCATACTTGCTAAAAGTTTCTCTTAAATTGTACAAATAACTTAAGGCTGATCTCATTTACCTTTAAGCAGAAATTGGGCTATTTTGTCTAATGAACATATGAATTGAGGTTTAAGTATCTTAAAAGTAACTCGCACAAAATAACCCAGGTTTCAATTTCCGTTCTAGAATTGTATGAAAAAAGAGCTTACTCTCAATACATATACAAAACATACAGAACCAATAGAGAAATATATATAACAGTAGCCTAGCAGGCATGAACTTATTTCCAAAAGGGACATAACTTAGCATTTGAAAGGTTGTATATGAAGTTTACTGAGATATAACAACATCACCTTTTTAAAGTAGTTTTGGCTATTTTAGGCATATTTAAAATAGTCTAATAGAAAGCTAAAACTTAGACAGCCAACCCTATTATAGATTGAGAAATACTTAGTGAGCGGTCTAAGTCACACAGCTACTCAGTGACAGAGATGTAATTTACAGTAAAGATGTCTACCTCCTAATCCACTACTACTTACACTACTCAATATAGCAGCAATAGATGGAAAAATTTTATTAAGTCAGATAAACACAAATTCTCAGGCTCTCCCTTAACTTTAGGATCAAAAATGGCTATTATGAGTTTACTATAAGAGGTAGTTAATGTTTTCTCCAAAATTCAAGATATTTAAGAATTTAATCATTTTAAAAATCTATTCGCAATAACTATATTCTTCAATGTCTATTCAATAGGATATTTCCAATACAAGTAAAATAAAAAATTCTCTTACCTTAATTTAGTGAATTATATTTGGAAGTTAGATAGATTGCAATGACTTTGCATTGAAATTTTTTACATTTCCACACACTACTGGTTCTTAACAAATCCACAATTTTTATTTATATCTCATGAAAGTTGACATAGTCATTTTTTAGATGGTTGCAAAATGTAATACCTCAAAGATCTGTAAACAAACAAACAAAAGACCTTACCTTTTGGATTCGGTTTGGTGTCCTTATCATATTGCAAACTTTCCACTTCACTTTCTGTTGCATCATCTTTTGTTGGAGGTGACTGGTTGTGAGACGGAACAGGGGACACCCTTGGTGATTTTGGCCCAGTAAGTGTCTTCTCCTTTATGGGGGTTAAAACTTTCTTCTTTGAATGCTCTGGCTCATGTTCATTCTGGGTCTTTAATTCAATTAAAGACTAAAAACAATTTTTAATAAAGGATAATTTGCAAAGAACTTTCCTTCACAATTAAGCAAAAAAACTTGGCATTGTTTTTAAACACATAAGCTTCCTTTCCCAGTTTGGATATTCCTAGTCTATTTTTCTTCATAATCTGCAAATTTCCTTATAGCATCTAAGACCAGAAAAAGGAAGATGAACAGAGGAAATATATCCAGAGCTGAATACCAAAATGCATCTTAATGAGTAAGAAGGGATATTGGAGAAAAGAAGTCAGGAATAGGTGTCCCTGGGAATGGTTATTCCTACTAACGCGGTACAATGGAGAACTACATTGCTGAAAAGAAAAAAGATGTCTAATATGACTTTCTTTCTCTCCTTTATTCCACTCCCCACTAAAAATATACGTATATATCTTTAAAGCACTCATTTCAGTTTTTGTATCTTTAATTCACAACCTGCATAAAGATCAGCTTTTTGAAAGAACAAGATAAAGTTGATTCTGGGAATAGATACAATAAAAAAAAATACATAGTCAAATAAATGCTCATCTGTGTTATGAAAATTGACTAAAGACAGTATGAGGACTAAAAAGCAATAAGGAACCAAGGATTTTATTTTAGCTTAGGTTGCGTTAACCAAAAAGATAACAGTAATGCAGATTCCTAGGTCTAAAAATGTTCTTTTACTGGCGTTCCTTTTCTGCCTTAGTCATTAACTGAGTTGGTGGTAGGGGAGACCATGAGTGGGTTTCCACTACACAAGAAGACTGTCCCAAAGGCTAAGAGGGCTCTGGGACAAACCACAACAGAAGTTACAACACTTTTCAGAAAGGTCTTTTCAGAAAGGAGGTATCATATAACACATGCCACTAATTAAGAGTAATAAATATATCCTTCTGAAGGTAATTCTTCTGAGGTTCAACTTTTCTAAGTAATCATGAGTGGGACTAGGGGAGCTGGGGGAATGAAAGGAGGGCCACTACTTGCCTGGGAGTCTATGCCTTCTCTCTGCAGAGCCACAGACACTCCCACAGTTGGGGCTAGCTCCACAGGAATAGGTGCAAGCTTCTGTTTGGCTCTGTTTGGAGGGTCAAGAGTAAAAGCACCCTCGACTGTGACTGGGCGCTGGTTGATTTCTGTACTGCCCTTTTTTAGTAATCCAGTTAAAGGTATTTCTGTACTTCCCAGTGACTGGTCTCCACAGCAGAGATGAATCTAATATGAAAGGGAAAATCAAAATAGGGCTTTATACTTTCTCCTAAACATCATAAACTTAATAAGAAGTTATAAAATGATTCACAGAAAGAAAATATAATGCAGATTATACCTCATTGACCTGAAGTGACTAAGTAAGGAATTCTCACACATAACAGTTAAAACTGGTGATAAAACCCAAATTTAACTAAAAACTCGATAATAGTTATTACCTTTTTCATTTCTTCTTTGAGTATTACATAATCATATGTTATTGCTTTTCCTCTTTGGTGAGCTACTTTAATATTTTACTATGCAAAGTGTATAACAAAATAACTAATGCATGAATTTAAACAAAAAACAAAGAAATATCTCAACATTTTTATATTCCATTTTATCATTAATTTAAACATAGTTTTAAAAAATAAGTCAGTGGATCAATTCTGATTTGGAATTTAAAAACCTCAAATAGTTTTGTTTTATTCACCCATAAGATACCTTGAGTATTTATTTCTCTCTTTTCTTGCTTTTCAGACCTCATATTAAAAAGAGTGCATAAAAGTAAGTAAAAGAATATCTCTGGAGTGGAATATAGTGTTAATCACTGATAGCTAATTAAAAGTTCAATATTACCACCTTTTGACAAGTACAAAAAAAAAACTGTTCTAGATAAATGTTATATAACTTATTTTGCCTCACTATATTGAAGCCTTAGCAAACTTCACATTTTAATGAATAATAAATACACAATCATGCTATAAAATATATTTAGCTCTAATACCATTAGTGAAAGGGTTAAGAGACGGCTGGCCACAGTGCCTCATGCCTGTAATCCCAGCTCTTTGGGAGGCCAAAGCGGACAGATCATGAGGTCAGGAGATTGAGACCATCCTGGCTAAAATGGTGAAACCCCGTTTCCACTAAAAGTACAAAAAAAAATTAGCCGGGCGTTGTGGCATGTGCCTGTAGTCCCAGTTACTTGGGAGGCTAAGACAAGAGAATCGCTTAAACTCAGGAGGCAGAGGTTGCAGTGAGCCAAGATCACACCACTGCACTCCAGCCTGGATGTCACAGCGAGACTCTGTTTGAAAAAAAAAGAGACCTGTAACTTAGTCTCAAAGTTACTATATTAAGGTGTAATATTTCTATGGGCTGGAGAAAAAGTATTTTTATCATGTAAGTGTCCTCCATTAGAAACTAATAAATAAATCAACACTTTTGGTAAGGATTGATATGTTAGATACAAAATAAAATTCAAACTGCTTTTGTCTGCCTGTCATCATTTTATACAGTCTTCAGTTTTCTAAATATCTTGGGTTTAGGAGAACCATCTCTGAAATTTATTTCTACTAAAATTTCTAATGTTTCTTCTCACCTCCGGTCCATTACTTTATTTTAAACAAATGAATATCTAACCCTATACAACACCACCCTATTTCTGTTTTATCAAAAGGAAGTGTCATAAAAGACAGAAGAGTAAGGTTTACTAGGTAAAGTTAACTTATCTTTTTTATGAGACAGAGTCTTGTTCTGCTGCCTTGAATAGAGTACAGTGGAGTGATCATAGCTGACTGCAGCCTCCAACTCCTGGACTCAAGTTATCCTTCCACCTCAGCCTCCCGAGTGGCTAAGATTACAGGCACACACCACCACATCTAAGTATTTTCTTTTTTCTTTTTTGTAGAGACAGGGTCTTGTTATGTTGCCCAGGCTAGATTTTAGAAGAGCAGATTTTAGAAGGCTGTCTTAGCTTGCTGCTTTTAAAAACAGTAAGGCATATATATTTTGAAATCAAGAGTGTGATGTGTGTGCCTACACCTAACATCTCCACTAACAGTAATAAAACCTTGCCTGTGCCCACAGCTCTAGGCTCCAGGAATAATTATTTATTGCAAAGGACTGATAACTGATAATACCTCTTTTCTCAATTACTGGGAAAAGAGGTGTTACTTCATAAAATTCTGAAGTAACTGTAATGCCAATGACTTCATGTCTCAGGATAGTACCTAAAAAAATTAGAAGATGTGGCAGAAAGATAACCCCTACTACTGAAATAGAATTAAGCTGAGGTACTAAACTCTAGTTTAAAACTGTTTAGGTACTAAATTAATGCTTAAAAGACCACCTCCAGTTACAAACGTTTGCTGCAGTACTTACCTGTAGTTTAGACTGAAGAGCCAGGTAAACACGAAGAACTTCTACACTGCTACGGATGCGAACTGATGCTCTCTCTGGCTCAAAGTTAGGGTTGATCAAATCACTGAAGGGTTCATTTGTAACATCATTTCCCAGTAAAGAGTAGTAAAAAAAAAACTCAGGCTGTCTTTCTGGAAGTTTCATGGTACATGGAATTAACTAAACATTTCAGGAAAAAGAAAACAGTATTACTTTCTAAACCACTAAACATGCTTGTGCATCTATTGTACTTCAAAAATATTTGCGAAAATGCTGATTTTTTATTTGTCTTCTTAAAATTAACCCCTCAAATAAAATGTCTGAATTTCTGCCAAATTACTATTAAATTACCCGTTTAATTTTTTAAAGGGTTGTCTTCGAAAAGCAGAGTCTAAAAGACTTTATAGATTTATGTTGTTTTAAAGTTTTCATTGCATTCAACTGGTCCATGAAAGAATATATGAAAGGTCTAACTAGAAGAAAGAGGTTAAATATTTCAAACTGAGCTTTCCTTATTTTCACATATTTTATTTCATCTTATCCTTACTCAGCCATCAGAGGCTCTATGTTATAAATGAGAAAAGGTTTTACAAAATTTAATGCAGGCTATTTAATATATGACATCTTACTTAAGGTCTCCGATAAAGTTTTTAGCTATTCTGTCAAAATTTAGAGGCCTACGGAACACCAAAAAAATGCCTTTTGTACTATGAGCGTTACTTTTCAGAGTCGATAGTTTCATGGCTACATATGACTAAGGGATGGGATTCCTGTCCTATAAAACATAAAATATCTTCTAACGACCCCTAATGTTCACTAGCATTTTGTTAAACAATAAGCTATAAACATTTAATGTGTTCATCAGTAGGGGATGGCTTAAATATAATTATCATACACCATGGCTGCTAAATAATAACACACTAACTGAAAGTTATCTAAGACAGCAGTCCCTAACCATTTTGGCACCAGGAACTGGTTTCATGGAAGACAATTTTTCCACAAACAGGAGGGTGTAGGGGGAACAGTTACAGGAGGAAACTCTTCTACCTCAGATCATTAGGCATTAGATTCTCATAAGGAGCACGCCACCTAGATCCCTTCGTGCTCCTATGAAAATCTAATGCTGCCACTGATTTGACAGGAGGGAGAGCTCAGAGAATAATGCTCGCTTCCCTGCTGCTCACCCCCTGCTATGTAACCTGGTACCAGTCCACAGCCTGAGGGTTGGGAATCCTTGCTCTAAGACATATTGCTGGTTTAAAAAAAATTACAAAATAGTTTATATAGTTTGTGAAAATAAAAGTAGTAACCACTTAGATTACAATAGCACAATATCAGACACATAATAAATGTAAGTTATTTTAATCCCACACTGTAAAATGTATTCATGTTTAAGTGAGTAGATTTTAATCATGTGGACGTATACACACCTATGCACTTAGAATTGTTATGATCACAGATTCTGGAGTCAGATCCCAAACCTCACTCTGGTTCCATCAGTAACTTACTGTAAAGCTTTAGAAAAATTACTTAATCACTGTGTATATCCACTTGTTTTAGGGTTGTTGGTAGGATTAAAAGAGATACATAGTCGCGGCTACAACAATGCCTAGCACACAGTGAGCTGTTAAGTGAGAATGGAAAATACCTCGGGAAAAACACACTGTCCATAAGAGTGATTATTCTGGAAAAGTTTAGACAAGATTTTCATTTTCTTTTACTTTATTTCATAATCACAAAGCAATAAAAATATTAAGAAATGAAGATACTTATATATTTCACAGTATATTTAATTCTAAGTTATTCCCATTATGGAAAGAAATTCTTTTAAAAATTCTTTATTATCCTGATATTTAGAGTCTATATTTTTTTCCTACTCTTAACTTTGAATATTTAAGAAAAGAAGGAAGCTAGATTATCACTAGCCAGTCTTCCATCTCCAAACTTAATCCTCCATTCTAAAACCTTATAGTAACATGTGCTAGGTCATTGATTTGCATCTGAAAAGTTTTGTAAATTTGTTTATTGCTAGATGCTTTTTCACACTGCCTTTGAGTAAATTGAGAGAAAAAAACTAAATAGCTAGTTTCATCCCAAATGTAAAGAATACAATTATTAAGCAGCAATACCCCACCACCCATACTCTCCTGCCCCAAGTCCCCAGAAATCACAAATCTGCTCATAGGAACTTCTGTCTATTGTAGATGTTTCATATAAATGGAACCATACAATGTGTGGCCTTTTGTGTCAGTCTTCATTCACTTAGCATGTTTCCAACATTCCTTTATGCTGTTGCAAGTATCACTACTTCATTCCTTTTTTTTTTTTAACCATTAAGATGGAGGTCTTGCTATGCTGCCCCAGCTGGTCTTGAACTGCTGGGACTCAAGGGATCCTCTTGCCTCAGGCTCTTGAGTAGCTGGGATTACATGTGTGTGCCACAACCGCCCACAGGTAGTAGTACTTTGATAGCTAAATTGTATTTAATTGTGTAGATATACCAAAGTTTGTTTATCCATTCATCTGGGCATCTGTTTTCACCTTTTGATAGCCAAAACTTTTGAGAGCCAAAAGTTTTCACTTTTTAGCTATCATGAATAATATTGCTATAAACACTCACATACAAGTTTTTATTTGAACACCTGTTTTCAATACTTTTGGGGATAGACCTAGGAGTAGTATTGCTGGTCATGTAGTAATTCTATTTAACATTCTGAGGAATCTATCTGGCTTAATTTTTTTATAGAGATAGCAAGCAGTTTGCCAGACATCAACTTGTGTTTTTTTTAAACTAAACTGAAATAGTAATTTGTCCCAGTAAGTTACCTGTATTATCAAGAACTGTATTACATTGGTTTTTAAGAGTTGCAGACTCAATAGGTCAATTACCCACAGGAAACTTTACCATACAAATGTAGCTTCTCACAAACTATATGGTAGGCACCTTACTAATATTACCTCATTCCTCATGTACAACTGAAAAGATAGTACTATCACCACTATATAACTATAAAATCAAGCCTCAAAAAGGTTAAGTAACTTGCCTAAGTTGAAGGAGCTAGTAAATAATGCGAATGAGATTCCAGCTCAAATCTATCTTATTCCAAACTCATTAAGAGGCAAGAGAGCATTATACGGGAACAAGAGAACATTAAAACTGATCACATGGTCAGATATACTTGGGGCATTAACTAGCTGTAAGATCTTCCCAAGACTTGGTTTCCTTATCTCTAAAATGAAAATAACTCCAGATTGTGGTAGGATTAAATACAAAATATGCAGAGTGGTGGCACAATGTCTATTATACAGAGCATTATACAGTAATCAATAAATAGGAACAATTATGCCTCCCTAAGGAGGATAAAAATGTTAAAATAGTGATTTAAAATTCAGCCAGGCATGGTGGCTCATGCCTGTCATCCCAGCACTTTGGGATGCCGAGGCAGGAGGATCACCTGAGGTCAGGAGTTCAAGACCAGCCTGGCCAACATGGTGAAACTCCATCTCCAATAAAAATACAAAAACTAGCCAGGCATGATGGCAGGCACCTGTAATCGCAGCTATTCAGGAGGCTGAGGCAAGAGAATCCCTTGAATTGGGAAAGTGGAGGTTGTAGTGAGCCGAGATTGCACCACTGCACTCCAGGCTGGGCGACAAGAGTGAGACTCCATCTCAAAAAAATAAAATGCTTTGCAAATGTGTTAACAACACAGTAAAAATACAGTACATTCCTAATTATCTGACATGTGGACAAGAGTGTTCTGATGTGGTTAATAAATAAAAAGACAGTAGATATCTGGCTTTCCCTGCAACTAGAGTGGCATATTAAGCTATAACAATCTACAAGCAGAGCTTTAAGAAGAGAAGAAGAAAAATAAGGAAACTGATAGAAAGGCAAAAGTACATATGTACCAATGAGGAAATTACAGTACCAAATTAGGAGAGAAAGAGTAAATGCTCAGAGAACACAAAGTTCTTTATATAGTGGGCATGAATTTGGTATGACAAAGTAAACACATTCCTGAGAAAAATCTTTACCTGATGTACCTTGCAAGTCAAATAATAATGTGGCCACTAATTGCATATTTCATTTGTGAATGTGGATTACACGGACATTTTGCTCCTTTAAGAAGTAAATAAGGTCAGGCATGGTGGCTCACACCTGTAATCCCAGCACCTTGCGAGGCTGAGGTGGGAGGATCATTTGAGGCCAGGAGTTCGAGACCAGACTGAGCAGCATAGAGAAACCTTGTTTCTTTAAAAAATTTAAAAATTAGCTGGGTGTGATGGCACATGCCTGTAATCCCAGATACTCAGGAGGCTGAGGCAGAAGGATCAATTGACTCTTGGAGCTCAAGGCTACAGTGGGCTACGATCATGCCAAGGTACTCCAGCCTGGGCGACAAAGACTTGTCTCTTAGGGAAAAAAGCGGGGAAGAGAATAATCTGATAAAAATTTTACAGTCACAAACCATATTATCTATTTTTATAAGTATTAACTATTTCCACTACCATAGAACAACATAATATCAAGAAAAGTAGACTTGTAAAACCAAGTTAATGGCAGAGGAGGGAAAGAAAAAGGGAAGTGGACTTGAGAAAGGCAGTGTAATAACAGCTACTCTTGTGCTGAGCCACTGTTGGGAAGAAGGCAAACTACCATGAGCCCTGAGCATTCCTATGCATTCTTGCAGTGTATGCCAAGACCGCAAGGCCCGAACCACTCTTTTACTCAGCCCATTTCCCAGAGTTGTTTAAGCAGCCTGAGAGATAAGGTAATGTGTCTTCCTGGACAAAAACCAGGCCTGCTTACTGCTTATAATAAAAGTAGTAGGTTCCCCAAATTCGGTTTCCTCAGCTATGATAAAACCCACTAATGTGCAAAGCAATCACCTGGGCCCCTCTGTGTAGTCCCCATGGGACTAGGGGTAAGGGGAACTGAAGGAAATATACCAATATTCATGTTCTTGCTGTGCTGAGGGTAATAAATTCCTTTGTTTCTGATCTAAGAAACTGTGTCTTCTCCTAGCCTCCATGATAGTAACAGCTTAATTTGTTAGTTTATAAACAAGGTAAAATAGAACCCCAAACACTATAGGCATTAAGTATTACTGGAAGAAAGTATTCCTTACATTGTAAGTTTCTCCAAAAAGTAAATTATTCACAAATTTAAAAATCCTTTTGTGTCAGTCCTTACAATGCCACACAGTACAATGGAAAACAATGTTAACTGATGGTCATTCTCCTAAATCCTGAGAGATTTAATTTATTCTCTTACAATCAAGATAATCAAAATCTATTCTTTTTGTAAATTAAAAAGTTTTCTTTCTAATAGAAAACATGTTATGAACTCATTTTTCAAAAGTTAAAAAAAAGGTCTACTTGTAAATCTTTTTAATACCTGGAAGCTAAAATGTTTTACATAGTGTTTTCAAATTCTTCATTAGTCACCAATCTCATGGAAAGTCTCACCTGTTCCAACTGGGTGGCAAATGCTATGGTCACTGACATAATGAAGGAGTCAGTGCAATATTCTGCTGGTCCAATCTGATGGTAGCCTCCCTCTTCATTCAGCACTGCCACAATGTCCCTGGGGTCAAGTCCAGCCAGGATGGCAGGTACTTTACAAAGAAAAATACAATTAAACTACATTGTACTTTGTCATAAACCATTATAAGATTTTTAAAACTGACTATATTTTTCAATTTGCTTGGTAATTTTCATGAATACAGTTAATATCTAATAAGGTTTCCTTTACTTTCTTACATATTCACCAAAGTAACCTTACTTAACCAGCATTTTCTTTTCTGTACATAAAAGTAAAATTCTGAAGCAACATTTTTAAAACCTTTAGGTAATAAACCACATAGAAAAGGCATCTAATATAGGTTTTACAGTGAATCTAAACTAGAAAGTGAGTAAGCTAGATTTGGCTAAGAAGAAAAGTGTGACTGAACAGGGAATGGGAGAGTTAAAAAAAAATGTTCTAGACAGAAAGAACAGTATGTACAAAAACACAGAAGCAACCAAAAGAAAGCATGTGGTGAGAAAACTGACACAGGCATAGAATGCCAGATCACAGAGTGAGAACCGACATACAGAAGGAGGTGGGACTGGAGAGATAAGCAGAGGCCATATCATACTGTCTTTCTGTATGCTATCCAGAAACATTTTTGGATAGTTTTCTAATAAGAGAAAATGATGAAAACAATTTTGAGAAGAAAACTGACATAATCAAATATGCTTTAGTATGAGAAGACTGAAGAGGGACAGCGTTTTTCAAATTGATTTAAAAAATAAAAAATATACACAACTAAAATAATAGATAATATCCAATGTCAAGGAGAAGGCAGGAAAGTGAGTGCTTTCAGTGTTGGCAGGTATACACTAGTATAACCTATTAGAGGGTGATGTATCAAGGCCTACCAGAATTTTACATGTGCATACCTTATAAACAAGCAATCCTTCTTCTAGGAGTTAATCCTAAAGAGTTGTGCTCACAGTAGCAGTGGCTAAAAACAGTATGATTAAGAGCACAGATATCCGAGTCACATAGAGTAAGGTTCCAATCCCAGTTCTGTCCTTCACTTGTCATATAGGGAAACTAAATCCATCTCTTTTAGTCTTTATTTTTCTAGAAAGCTTTTATAGAGTTGTTGAAAGATCAAATTAAATAATGAAAGCAAAGCATTTAGCACAGCCTCTGACCCATTAATCACTTTAATAAAGGTAGCCATTATATAGTAAGGCCAATAGAGCTTAGAAGTTAAAATAATAACTATGACATGTTCTCACTGACACAGAAGGGAGTTACAAACAGGGTGAAGGTGAAAACAGAATAAATCTTTAGTGTTGGAATGGAACTGAAGGTGTCAATCTGGATTGACTATATATATATATATATTGAAGTGTCATTCTATATATATAGAACAGCATCAATTCAGATATTGAATCTGAATTCAATATATATCTAGAACAACATCAATTCAGGTATCATATATATATATTTTTTGAGACAGAATCTTGCTCTGCCACCCAGGCTGGAGTGGATCCCGGCTCACTGCAACCTCCACCCCGCAGGTTCAAGCGATTTTCCTGCCTCACCTCCTGAGTAGCTGGGATTACAGGCTTGTGCCACCAAGCCAGGCTAATTTTTGTATTTTTAGTAGAGATGTTGTTTCACCATGTGGGCCAGGCCAGTCTCAAACTCCTGGCCTCAAGTGATCCACCTGTCTCGGCCTCCCAAAGTGCTGGGATTACAGGCATGAGCCACCGTACCTGGCCCTGTTCAATGTATATTGATAAATATAAGCAAAATGATGTGTATGTGCTATGATTTCAATGTGTCCCCACCAAAACTCCTGTGTTGAAATTTAATGGCTAATATGACGGTATTATGAGATAAGGTGTTAAACAGGTGATTAGGTCATGAGAGCTCCTCCCTAATAAATAAGATCGGGTGCCTTTATGAAAGGGTTTGGTGGAGAGAGTTCCTCTCTTGCTCTTCAGCCTTCCAATATGTGAGGATTCGGGACAAAGTCCCTCGCCAGATGCCAGTGCCTTGATCTTGAACTTCCCAGCCTCCAGTACTGGGAGAAATAAATGTCTATTCTTTATAAATCACCCAGTCTGTAGTATTCTATTACTGCAGCACAAAACAGGTAAGACAATATGTATATATACAAATGTGTGTATGTATTTATGCGTGATGTGTACACACGTATGCTCATATTCCTACACTTTGTCTACTGAAAGGACCTGGGAGCAGTGACACCTCAATATCAGCTAACATACCTAGCACCTAGATCTTGACTTCTAAACATCATTCTTTACTAAAAGGAAGCAGGGCTCCTTAGAGAAATGGCTGAATCCAGGGCTGACAAAGGGTAAGCACAAGATGAGCTTGGAACATCTTCCTGTGCCAGAAAATATTTTTTTAAAAGCTCAAAAAATCATGGAGACATTCAAAAGGAAACAAAAGCAACTTGAAGTGGCTGCCCAAATCTGGGACAAATAATTACGGGTAGTTAAATATTGTAAAACACTAAATAAAAAGAGAAAACTATAAATTCAGACTGATATAAATAAGTGAATAAATTGAAGGTCTAATGAGAAATGGAATATATTCATGATTTCACATTTCTGCCCCATAAAACAGTTATTAATTACAAAGAAAAAAACAGTTGAGAACACTAACACACAACAGTTTAATCAAGTAATCAAAGTGAGCATCATCAGTAATGGGACAAATGAAAATTGTGCACCACTTGATGCAATGGGAAGAACACGGCATCTCTTCTGGGATATTCTGCCAAACATGCATAAGCTACATCTAAAATCAGACAAACTTAAGTCATGAAACATTCTATAAATTAAGTGGCCTGCAGTCTTCAAAATTTCAAGGTCATGGAAAGATCAAGGAACTATTTCAGAATACACAGATATAACAATTAAATGTAACATCTAATTCTAAACTAAATGCTTTTCCTAGAAAGTAAATTATTGGGAAAAGACAATTGGTAAAACAAAATTAGAACAAAATTAGGTGGTAGTAATGGATCAATGTTTCAGTAACTTAGTAAGCTTACATGTGTTAATATATTGAAGTAAACTTCCCAGTTCTGATGGATATATCACAGTTATGTAGGAGAATGCTCTAATAAACATCCCAAATCTTCAGGTGCATTTGGTAGCAAATTCCTCTCAAATAGTTCAGGGAAAAATATTCTTCTTCATAACATACTTCCAACTTTTGGGGAAGAGTGAGATATTTCACAACAGAAAAAAATTCTTAGATTTTTTTTTTTTTCACTGAGGGAAAAAATAATAAAACCTCTAGAATCTGACTTCCAAGTTTGTATCCTGACTTCACTACTTACCATTTATGCCATTTTGGCAAAAAGGTCACTGAAATTCAATTTGCCCATCTCGGGTTTATGGTTGAGAACACTTACATACTGCCAAAGACGCATAAGCTACATCTAAAATCAGATGGCCTAGAGGCCATCCAAATGAAGATGTCCAGGAGGCAAGTGATATTTGGGTCCAAAGGCCTAAGTTGGGGTCTTTGGCACAGAAGAGTATGACTGATGCCTGGTAAATAAGTAAGATTGTATTTGAAGAGTGTGTACAGAATGAGAAGAGATTTGTTTAATACATAAAGGTTGGAAAAGGAAGAAAAGGCTAAAAGGAAGTTAAGAAGTACTGGTAAGAGAAGTTGAGGAAAAGCAGTTATTGTTAAAATACTGAATTACAATTTCTATCTTCTCAATCCAAAAGGTAATTCTCAAATCAGAATTAAACTTTTAGGACAAGACAACCATTTATAAATTCACTGAACTAAGAATACATGTGCCACGTATGTTCATCATGGCACTATTTACAATAGCAAAGACCTGGAACCAACCCAAATGCCCATCATGATAGACTGGACAAGGAAAATGTGGCACATATACACCATGGAATACTATGCAGCCATAAAAAATGACGAATTCGTGTCCTTTGCAGGGACATGGATGAATCTGGAAACCATCATTCTCAGCAAATCGACAGAAGAACAGAAAATCAAACACCGCATGTTCTCACTCATAGGTGGGTGTTGAACAATGAGAACACATGGACACAGGGAGGGGAGCATCACACACTGGGGTCTGTTGCCGGGGGGCCAAGGGAGGGAGAGCCAGGGGGTGGGGAGTTGGGGAAGGATAACATGGGGAGAAATGCCAGATGTAGGTGACGGGGGGATGGAGGCAGCGAACCACATTGCCATGTGTGTACCTATGCAACAATTCTGCATGATCTGCAC